>JAPZAG010000473.1:0-16226 GCA_027475135.1 Bactrocera correcta
ATAATTTTATACTTAGGTATAAAGTCGATTTTCTTGTATTTACATATTTAGCAATCGATATCGAAATGCTTCAAATCATTATTTAGTTAACACATGTAAGTTAATAAACCTTCTTTAACGAACGGAAGTTGGCATAAAGAAATGGCGGCATAACGACAATACATTTGGAAGAATTCCGTAGTCTTATATTTATGTATAAAGTCGATTTTCTTGTATATACATATTTAGCTATCGATATCGAAATGCTTCAAATCATTAGTTTAACATATTAAGTTAATATACGCTTTTTAGCTTACTGAAGTCTACATAAAGCCTTATCAGTATAACGGTAGTGCATTTAGAAGATATCCGTAATGTTATAATTTTATATTTAGGTATAAAGTCGATTTTCTTGTATTTACAGATTTAGCAATATATATCGAAATGCTTCAAATAACTGCTTTAGCATATTTAAGTTAATTAACCCTCTTTATCTTAATGAAGCTTACATAAAGCCTTAACGGCATAACGGCAGTATATTTATATGAATTCCGTTATCTTATATTTAGGTATAAAGTCGATTTTGTTGTACATACGCATTTAGCAATCGATATCGAAATGCTTCAAATCATTAGTTTATCATATTAAAGTTAATTAACCATCTCTAACGTAATGAAGGTGATATAAAGCCATGGCGGCATAATGACAGTGCATGTAGAAGAATTCCGTAATCTTATATTTAGGTATAAAGTCGATTTTCTTGTATATACGCATTTAGCTATCGATATCGAAATGCTTCAAATCATTAGTTTAACATATTTAAGTTAATTAACCTTCTTTAACGTAATGAAGGTGATATAAAGCCTTGGCGGCATAACGACAGTGCATTTGGAAGAATTCCGCAGTGTTATATTTAGGTATAAAGTCAATTTTCTTGTATATAAACATTTAGCAATCGATAACGAAATGCTTCAAATCGTTAGTTTAACATATCTAAGTTAATTAACCTTCTTTAACGATCTGAAGTTGGCATATAGCCATGGCGGCATAACGACAGTACATTTGGAAGAATTCCGTAATCTTATGTTTAGGTATAAAGTTGATTTTCTTGTATATAAACATTTGGCTATCGATATCGAAATGCTTCAAATCTTTAGTTTAAGATATTTAAGTTAATTAACCTTCTTTAACGATCTGAAGTTGGCATATAGCCATGGCGGCATAACGGCAGTGCATGTAGAAGAATTCCGTAATCTTATATTTAGGTATAAAGTCGATTTTCTTGTATATACACATTTAGCTATCGATATCGAAATGCTTCATATCATTAGTTTAACATATTAAGTTAATAAACGCTTTTTAGCTTACTGAATTCTACAAACGGCTTAACGGCATAACGGCAAAGCATTTAGAAGAATTACGTAATCTTATATTTAAGTATAAATTCGATTTTCTTGTATTTTCACATTTAGCAATCGATATCGAAATGCTTCAAATAACTGGTTTAGCATCTTTCAGTTAATTAACCTTCTTTATCTTACTGAAGTTTACATAAAGCCATAACGGCATAACAGCAGTATAATTATATGAATTCCGTTATCTTATATTTAGGTATAAAGTCGATTTTGTTGTACATACACATTTAGCAATCGATATCGAAAATCTTCAAATCATTAGTTTAACATATTTAAGTTAGTTAACCTTCTTTAACGTAATGAAGGTGATATAAAGCCATGGCGGCATAACGACAGTGCATTTAGAAGAATTCCGTACTCTTATATTTAGGTATAAAATCGATTTTGTTGTATATACGCATTTAGCAATCGATATCGAAATGCTTCAAATCATTAGTTTAACATATTTAAGTTAATTAACCTTATTTAACGATCTGAAGTTGGCATATAGCCATGGCGGCATAACGGCAGTGCATGTAGAAGAATTCCGTAATCTTATATTTAGGTATAAAATCGATTTTGTTGTATATACGCATTTAGCAATCGATATCGAAATGCTTCAAATCATTAGTTTAACATATTTAAGTTAGTTAACCTTCTTTAACGTAATGAAGGTGATATAAAGCCATGGCGGCATAACGACAGTGCATTTAGAAGAATTCCGTACTCTTATATTTAGGTATAAAGTCGATTTTGTTGTACATACACATTTAGCAATCGATATCGAAATGCTTCAAATCATTAGTTTAACATATTTAAGTTAATTAACCTTCTTTAACGTAATGAAGGTGATATAAAGCCATGGCGACATAACGACAGTGCATTTAGAAGAATTCCGTAATCTTATATTTAGGTTTAAAGTCGATTGTGTTGTATATACGCCTTTAGCAATCGATATCGAAATGCTTCAAATCATTAGTTTAACATATTTAAGTTAATAAACCTTTTTTAACGTAATGAAGGTGACATAAAGCCATGGTGATATAACGACAGTGCATGTAGAAGAATTGCGTAATTTTATATTTAGGTATGAATTCGTTTTTCTTGTATATACTCATTTAGCAATCGATATCGAAATGCTTCAAATCAATAGTGTAACATATTTAAGTTAATAAACCTTCCTAAACGTATTGAAGGTGATACAAAGCCATGGCGGCATAACGACAATACATTTGGAAGAATTCCGTAATCTTATATTTAGGTATAAAGTCGATTTTATTGTATATACACATTTAGCAATCGATATCGAAATGTTTCAAATCATTAGTTTAACATATTTAAGTTAATTAACCTTCTTTAACGTATTGAAGTTGATATAAAGCCATGGCGGCGTAACGACAGTACATTTGGAAGAATTCCGCAGTCTTATATTTAGGTATAAAGTCAATTTTCTTGTATATGAACATTTAGCAATCGATAACGAAATGCTTCAAATCGTTAGTCTAACATATCTAAGTTAATTAACCTTCTTTAACGATCTGAAGTTGGCATATAGCCTTGGCGGCATAACGACAGTACATTTGAAAGAATTCCGTAATCTTATATTTAGGTATAAAGTTGATTTTCTTGTATATACACATTTAGCTATCGATATCGAAAATCTTCAAATCATTAGTTTAACATATTTAACTTAGTTAACCTTCTTTAACGTAATGAAGGTGAAATAAAGCCATGGCGGCATAACGACAGTGCATGTAGAGGAATTGCGTAATCTTATATTTAGGTATGAATTCGTTTTTCTTGTATATACTCATTTAGCAATCGATATCGAAATGCTTCAAATCATTAGTTTAACATATTTAAGTTAGTTAACCTTCCTTAACGTAATGAAGGTGATATGAATCCATGGCGGCATAACGACAGTGCATTTAGAAGAATTCCGTTATCTTATATTTAGGTATAAAGTCGATTTTGTTGTTTATACGCATTTAGCAATCGATATCGAAATGCTTCAAAGCATTAGTTTAACATATTTAAGTTAATTAACCTTCTTTAACGTATTGAAGTTGACATAAAACCATGGCGGCATAACGACAGTACATTTGGAAGAATTCCGCAGTCTTATATTTAGGTATAAAGTCGATTTTGTTGTACATACGCATTTAGCAATCGATATCGAAATGATTCAAATCATTAGTTTAACATATTTAAGTTAATTAACCTTCTTTAACGTAATGAAGGTGACATAAAGCCATGGCGGCATAACGACAGTGCATGTAGAAGAATTGCGTAATCTTATATTTAGGTATGAATTCGTTTTTCTTGTATATACTCATTTAGCAATCGATATCGAAATGCTTCAAATCAATAGTGTAACATATTTAAGTTAATAAACCTTCCTAAACGTATTGAAGGTGATACAAAGCCATGGCGGCATAACGACAGTACATTTGGAAGAATTCCGTAATCTTATATTTAGGTATGAAGTCGATTTTCTTGTATATACACATTTAGCAATCGATATCGAAAAGCGTCAAGCCATTAGTTTAACATATTTACGTAAATTAATCCTCTTTATCTTACAGAAGTCTACAAAAGCCTTAACGGCAGAATGGCAGTGCATTTGGAAGAGTTCCTTAATCTTATATTTAGGTATGAAGTCGATTTTGTTGTATATACGCATTTATTAATCGACATCGAAATGCTTCAAATCATTAGTTTAACATATTTAAGTTAGTTAACCTTCTTTAACGTATTGAAGGTGATACAAAGCCATGGCGGCATAACGACAGTACATTTGGAAGAATTCCGTAATCTTATATTTAGGTATAAAGTCGATTTTCTTGTATATACACATTTAGCAAGCGATATCGAAATGCTTCAAATCATTAGTTTAACATATTTAAGTTAATTAACCTTCTTTAACGTATTGAAGGTGATACAAAGCCATGGCGGCATAACGACAGTACATTTGGAAGAATTCCGTAATCTTATATTTAGGTATAAAGTCGATTTTCTTGTATTTACAGATTTAGCAATATATATCGAAATGCTTCAAATAACTGCTTAAGCATATTTAAGTTAATTAACAGTCTTTATCTTTATGAAGTTTACATAAAGCCTTAACGGCATAACGGCAGTATATTTATATGAATTCCGTTATCTTATATTTAGGTATGAAGTCGATTTTCTTGTATATACACATTTAGCAATCGATATCGAAAAGCGTCAAGCCATTAGTTTAACATATTTACGTAAATTAATCCTCTTTATCTTACAGAAGTCTACAAAAGCCTTAACGGCAGAATGGCAGTGCATTTGGAAGAGTTCCTTAATCTTATATTTAGGTATGAAGTCGATTTTGTTGTATATACGCATTTATTAATCGACATCGAAATGCTTCAAATCATTAGTTTAACATATTTAAGTTAGTTAACCTTCTTTAACGTATTGAAGGTGATACAAAGCCATGGCGGCATAACGACAGTACATTTGGAAGAATTCCGTAATCTTATATTTAGGTATAAAGTCGATTTTGTTGTATATACGCATTTAGCAATCGACATCGAAATGCTTCAAATCATTAGTTTAACATATTTAAGTTAATTAATCCTCTTTATCTTACTGAAGTCTACAAAAGCCTTAACGGCATAACGGCAGTGCATTTGGAAGAGTTCCGTAATCTTATATTTAGGTACTAAGTCGATTTTCTTGTCTATACGCATTTAGCAATCGACATTGAAATGCTTTAAATCATTAGTTTATCATATTAAAGTTAATTAACCATCTTTAACGTATTGAAGTTGATATAAAGCCATGGCGGCATAACGACAGTGCATGTAGAAGAATTCCGTAATCTAATATTTAGGTATAAAGTCGATTTTCTTGTATATACGCATTTAGCAATCGATATCGAAATGCTTCAAATAACTGGTTTAGCATATTTAGGTTAATTAGCTTTCTTTATCTTAACGAAGTTAACATAAAGCCATAACGGCAGTATATTTGGGTGAATTCTGTAATCTTTTATTTAGGTATAAAATCGATTTTCTTGTACATACACATTTAGCAATCAATATCGAAATGCTTCAAATCATGAGTTTAACATATTTAAGCTAATTAACCCTCTTTATCTTACTAAAGAATACAAAAGCCTTAACGGCGTAACGACAGTGCATTGGGAAGAATTCCGTTATCTTTTATTTAGGTATGAAGTCGATTTTCTTGTATATACTCAGTTAACAATCGATATCGAAATGCTTCAAATCATTAGTTTAACATATTTAAGTTAATTAACCTTCTTTAACGTAATGAAGGTGACATAAAGCCTTGGCGGCATAACGACAGTGCATTTGGAAGAATTCCGCAGTCTTATATTTAGGTATAAATTCAATTTTCTTGTATATAAACATTTAGCAATCGATAACGAAATGCTTCAAATCGTTAGTTTAACATATCTAAGTTAATTAACCTTCTTTAACGATCTGAAGTTGGCATATAGCCATGGCGGCATAACGTCAGTACATTTGGAAGAATTCCGTAATCTTATATTTAGGTATAAAGTCGATTTTCTTGTATATACACATTAAGCAAGCGATATCGAAATGCTTCAAATCATTAGTTTAACATTTTTAAGTTAATTAACCTTCTTTAACGTAATGAAGGTGATATAAAGCCTTGGCGGCCTAACGACAGTACATTTGGAAGAATTCCGTAATCTTATATTTAGGTATAAAGTTGATTTTCTTGTATATACACATTTAGCTATCGATATCGAAAATCTTCAAATCATTAGTTTAACATATTTAAGTTAGTTAACCTTCTTTAACGTAATGAAGATGACATAAAGCCATGGCGGCATAACGACAGTGCATGTAGAAGAATTGCGTAATCTTATATTTAGGTATGAATTCGTTTTTCTTGTATATACTCATTTAGCAATCGATATCGAAATGCTTCAAATCAATAGTGTAACATATTTAAGTTAATAAACCTAACTAAACGTATTGAAGGTGATACAAAGCCATGGCGGCATAACGACAATACATTTAGAAGAATTCCGTGCTCTTATATTTAGGTATAAAGTCGATTTTGTTGTACATACACATTTAGCAATCGATATCGAAAATCTTCAAATCATTAGTTTAACATATTTAAGTTAGTTAACCTTCTTCAACGTAATTAAGGTGATATAAAGCCATGGCGGCATAACGACAGTGCATTTAGAAGAATTCCGTTATCTTATATTTAGGTATAAATTCGATTTTCTTGTATATACACATTAAGCAAGCGATATCGAAATGCTTAAAATCATTAGTTTAACATATTTAAGTTAACTAACCTTCTTTAACGTATTGAAGTTGATATAAAGCCATGGCGGCATAACGGCAGTGCATGTAGAAGAATTCCGTAATCTTATATTTAGGTATAAAGTCGATTTTCTTGTATACACACATTTAGCTATCGATATCGAAATGTTTCAAATCATTCGTTTAACATATTTAAGTTAATTAACCTTCTTTAACGTATTGAAGTTGATATAAAGCCATGGCGGCATAACGACAGTGCATTGAGAAGAATTCCGTAATTTTATATTTAGGTATTAAGTCGATTTTGTTGCATATACGCATTTAGCAATCGACATCAAAATGCTTCAAATCATTAGTTTAACATATTTAAGATAATTAACCCTCTTTATCTTACTGAAGTCTACAAAAGCTTTAACGGCATAACGGCAGGGTATTTGGAAAAGTTCCTTAATTTTATATTTAGGTATTAAGTCGCTTTTCTTGTATAAACGCATTAAGCAATCGACATCGAAATGCTTCAAATCATTAGTTTAACATATTTAAGTTAATAACCTTCTTTAACGTAATGACGGTGACATAAAGCCATGGCGGCATAACGACAGTGCATGTAGAAGAATTGCGTAATCTTATATTTAGGTATGAATTCGTTTTTCTTGTATATACTCATTTAGCAATCGACATCGAAATGCTTCAAATCATTAGTTTAACACATTTACGCAAATTAATCCTCTTTATCTTACAGAAGTCTACAAAAGCCTTAACGGCATATCGGCAGTGCATTTGGAAGAGTTCCGTAATCTTATATTTAGGTATTAAGTCGATTTTGTTGTATATACGCATTTAGCAATCAACATCGAAATGCTTCAAATCATTAGTTTAACATATTTAAGATAATTAATCCTCTTTATTTTACTGAAGTCTACAAAAGCCTTAACGGCATAACGGCAGTGCATTTGGAAGAGTTCCGTAATCTTCAAATCATTAGTTTAACATATTTAAGCTAATTAACCCTCTTTATCTTACTAAAGTCTACAAAAGCCTTAACGGCGTAACGACAGTGCATTGGGAAGAATTCCGTTATCTTATATTTAGGTATAAAGTCGATTTTCTTGTATATACTCAGTTAGCAATCGATATCGAAATGCTTCAAATCATTAGATTAATATATTTAAGTTAAAAACGCTTCTTTAACGCACTGAAGTTAACATAAAGCCATGGCGGCATAACGGCAGTGCATGTAGAAGAATTCCGTAATCTTATATTTAGGCATAAAGTCAATTTTCTTGTATATACTCATAAAGCAATCGATATCGAAATGCTTCAAATCATTAGTTTAAAATATTTAAGTTCATAAACCTTCTTTAACGGACTGAAGGTGACATAAAGCCATGGCGGCATAACGACAGTGCATGTAGAAGAATTCCGTAATTTTATATTTAGGTATAAAGTCGTTTTTGTTGTATAAATATACGCATTTAGCAATCGATATCGAAATGCTTCAAATCAGTAGTTTAACATATTTAAGTTAATTAACCTTCTTTATCGTATTGATGTTGATATAAAGCCATGGCGGCATAACGACAGTACATTTAGAAGAATTCCGTAATCTTATGTTTAGGTATAAATTTTCTATTTTCTTGTATATACACATTTAGCAAACGATATCGAAATGCTTCAAATCATTAGTTTAACATATTTAAGTTAATAAACCTTCTTTAGCGAACTGAAGGCAACATAAAGCCATAAAGCCATAACGGCATAACGGCAGTGCATTTAGAAGAATTCCGTTATCATATATTTAGGTATAAAGTCGATTTTCTTGTATATACGCATTTAGCAATCGATATCGAAATGCTTCAAATAACTGGTTTAGCATATTTAGGTTAATTAGCCTTCTGTATCTTACCGAAGTTTACATAAAGCCATAACGGCAGTATATTTGGGTGAATTCCGTAATCTTTTATTTAGGTATAAAATCTCATTTTCTTGTACATACACATTTAGCAATCGATATCGAAATGCTTCAAATCATTAGTTTAACATATTTAAGTTAATTAACCCTCTTTACCTTACTGAAGTCTACAAACGGCTTAACGGCATAACGGCAAAGCATTTAGAAGAATTACGTAATCTTATATTTAGGTATAAAGTCGATTTTCTTCTATATACACATTTAGCAATCGATATCGAAATGCTTCAAATCATTAGTTTAACATATTTAAGCTAATTAACCATCTTTAACGTATTGAAGTTGATATAAAGCCATGGCGGCGTAACGACAGTACATTTGGAAGATTTCCGCAGTCTTATATTTAGGTATAAAGTCAATTTTCTTGTATATAAACATTTAGCAATCGTTGTTTAACATATCTAATCTTCAAATCGTTAGTTTAACATATCTAAGTTAATTAACCTTCTTTAACGATCTGAAGTTGGCATATAGCCATGGCGGCATAACGACAGTACTTTTGGAAGAATTCCGTAATCTTATATTTAGGTATAAAGTTGATTTTCTTGTATATACACATTTAACTTTCGATATCGAAATGCTTCAAATCATTTGTTTAACGTATTTATGTTAATAAACCTTCTTTAACGATCTGAAGTTGGCATATATCCATGGCGGCATAACGGCAGTGCATGTAGAAGAATTCCGTAATCTTATATTTAGGTATAAAGTCGACTTTCTTGTATATACACATTTAGCTATCGATATCGAAATGCTTCATATCATTAGTTTAACATATTAAGTTAATAAACGCTTTTTAGCCTACTGAAGTCTACAAACGGCTTAACGGCATAACGGCAAAGCATTTAGAAGAATTACGTAATCTTATATTTAAGTAAAAATTCGATTTGCTTGTATTTACGCATTTAGCAATCGATATCGAAATGCTTCAAATCATTATTTTAACATATTTAAGTTAATTAACCTTCTTTGACGTATTGAAGTTGATATAAAGCCATGGCGGCATAACCGTGGTGCATTTAGAAGAATTCCGTAATTTTATATTTAGGTATAAAGTCGATTTTGTTGCATATACGCATTTAGCAATCGACATCGAAATGCTTCAAATCATTAGTTTAACATATTTAAGATAATTAACCCTCTTTATCTTACTGAAGTCTACAAAAGCTTTAACGGCGTAACGGCAGTGCATTTGGAAGAATTCCGTTATCTTATATTTAGGTATAAAGTCGATTTTCTTGTATAAACGCATTTAGCAATCGACATCGAAATGCTTCAAATCATTAGTTTATCATAGTTAAGTTAATAACCTTCTTTAACGTAATGAAGGTGACAAAAAGTCATGGCGGCATAACCACAGTGCATGTAGAAGAATTGCGTAATCTTATATTTAGGTATGAATTCGTTTTTCTTGTATATACTCATTTATCAATCGATATCGAAATGCTTCAAATCAATAGTGTAACATATTTAAGTTAGTAAACCTTCCTAAACGTACTGAAGGTGATACAAAGCCATGGCGGCATAACGACAATACATTTGAAAGAATTCCGTAATCTTATGTTTAGGTATAAATTCGATTTTCTTGTATATACACATTTAGCAAACGATATCGAAATGCTTCAAATCATTAGTTTAACATATTTATGTTAATAAACCTTCTTTAACGAACTGAAGTTAACACAAAGCCATAACGGCAGTGCATTTAGAAGAATTCCGTTATCATATATTTAGGTATAAAGTCGATTTGCTTGTATATACGCATCTAGCAATCGACATCGAAATGCTTCAAATCATTAGTTTAACATATTTAAGTTAATTAACCCTCTTTATCTTACTGAAGTCTACAAACGGCTTAACGGCATAACGGCAAAGCATTTAGAACAACTACGTAATCTTATATTTAGGTATAAAGTCAATTTTCTTGTATATACACATTTAGCAATCGATATCGAAATGCTTCAAATCATTAGTTTAACATATTTAAGGTAAGTAACCCTCTTTATCTTACTAAAGTCTACAAAAGCCTAAACGGCGTAACGACAGTGCATTCGGAAGAATTCCGCTATCTTATATTTTGGTATAAAGTCGATCTTCTTGTATATACTCATTTAGCAATCGATATCGAAATGCTTCAAATCATTAGTTTAATATATTTAAGTTAATGACGCTTCTTTAACGCACTGAAGTTAACATAAAGCCATGGCGGCATAACGGCAGTTCATGTAGAAGAATTCCGCAATCTTATATTTGGGCATAAAGTCGATTTTCTTGTATATACACATATAGCAATCGATATCGAAATGCTTCAAATCATTAGTTTAAAATATTTAAGTTCATAAACCTTCTTTAACGGACTGAAGTTGGCATAAAGCAATAGCGGCATAACGGCAGTGCATTTAGAAGAATTCCGTAATCTTATATTTAGGTATAAAGTCGATTTTGTTGTATAAATATACGCATTTAGCAATCGATATCGAAATGCTTCAAATCATTAGTTTAACATATTTAAGTTAATTAACCTTCTTTAACGTATTGAAGTTGATATAAAGCCATGGCGGCATAACGACAGTACATTTGGAAGAATTCCGTAATCTTATGTTTAGGTATAAATTCGATTTTCTTGTATATACACATTTAGCAAGCGATATCGAAATGCTTCAAATCATTAGTTTAACATATTTAAGTTAATAAACCTTCTTTAACGAACTGAAGTTAACATAAAGCCATAACGGCAGTATATTTATATGAATTCCGTTATTTTATATTTAGGTATAAAGTCGATTTTGTTGTACATACGCATTTAGCAATCGATATCGAAATGCTTCAAATCATTAGCTTAACATATTTAAGTTAATTAACCTTCTTTACCTTACTGAAGTTTACATAAAGCCATAACAGTATAACGGCAGTGCATTTGGAAGAATTCCGTAAACTTATATTTAGGTATAAAGCCGATTTTGTTGTACATGCATATTTAGCAATCGATATCGATATGCTTCACCTCATTAGTTTAACATATTTAAGTTAATAAGCCTTCTTTAACGAACTGAAGTTGGCATAAAGCAATAGCGGCGTAACGGCAGTGCATTTAGAAGAATTCCGTAATCTTATATTTAGGTATAAAGTCGATTTTGTTGTATAAATATACGCATTTAGCAATCGATATCGAAATGCTTCAAGTCATTAGTTTAACACATTTAAGTTAATAAACCTTCTTTAACGCACTGAAGTCTACATAAAGCCTTAACGGTATAACGGCAGTGCATTTAGTAGAATTCCGTAATGTTATAGTTTTATATTTAGGTATATAGTCGATTTTCTTGTATTTACACATTTAGCAATCGATATCGAAATTCTTCAATTAACTGGTTTAGAATATTTAAGTTAATTAACCTCTTTTACCTTACTGAAGTTTACATAAAGCCATAACGGCATAACGGCAGTATGTTTATATGAATTCCGTTATCTTATATTTAGGTATAAAGTAGGTTTTGTTGTACATACACATTTAGCAATCGATATCGAAATGCTTCAAATCATTAGTTTAACATATTTAAGTTAGTTAACCTTCTTCAACGTAATGAAGGTAATATAAAGCCATAACAGTATAACGGCAGTGCATTTGGAAGAATTCCGTAAACTTATATTTAGGTATAAAGCCGATTTTGTTGTACATGCATATTTAGCAATCGATATCGAAATGCTTCAACTCATTAGTTTAACATATTTAAGTTAATAAACCTTCTTTAACGAACTGAAGTTGGCTTAAGGCCATGGCAGCATAACGGCAGTGCATTTAGAAGAATTCCGTAATCTTATATTTACGTATAAAATCGATTTTCTTGTATATACACATTTAGCTATCGATATCGAAATGCTTCAAATCATTAGTTTAACATATTTAAGTTAATTAACTTTATTTAACGTACTGAAGTTGATATAAAGCCATGGCGGCATAACGACAGTACATTTGGAAGAATTCCGTAGTATTATATTTATGTTAAAAGTCGATTATCTTGTATATACACATTTAGCGATCGATATCGAGATGCTTCAACTCATTAGTTTAACATATTTATGCTAATAAACCTTCTTTAACGATCTGAAGTTGGCATATATCCATAGCGGCATAACGGCAGTGCATTTAGAAGAATTCCGTTATCTTATATTTAGGTATAAAGTCGATTTTCTTGTATATACACATTTAGCTATCGATATCGAAATGCTTCAAATCATTATTTTATCACATTAAGTTAATAAACGCTTCTTAGCTTACAGAAGTCTACATAAGGCCTTAACGGCGTAACGGCAGTGCATTTGGAAGAATTCCGTTATCTTATATTTAGGTATAAAGTCGATTTTGTTGTACATTCTCATTTAGCAATCGATATCGAAATGCTTCAAATCATTAGTTTAATATATTTAAGTTAATAACGCTTCTTTAACGCACTGAAGTTAACATAAAGCCATGGCGGCATAACGGCAGTGCATGTAGAAAAAATCCGTAATCTTATATTTAGGCATAAAGTCGATTTTCTTGTATATACACATATAGCAATCGATATCGAAATGCTTCAAATCATTATTTTAAAATATTTAAGTTCATAAACCTTCTTTAACGGACTGAAGTTGGCATAAGGCAATGGCGGCATAACGGCAGTGCATTAAGAAGAATTCCGTAATCTTATATTTAACAATAAAGTCGATTTTGTTGTATAAATATACGCTTTTAGCAATCGATATCGAAGTGCTTCAAATCATTAGTTTAACATATTTAAGTTAATTAACCTTCTTTAACGTATTGAAGTTGATATAAAGCCATGGCGGCATAACGACAGTACATTTGGAAGAATTCCGTAATCTTATGTTTAGGTATAAATTCGATTTTCTTGTATATACACATTTAGCAAGCGATATCGAAATGTTTCAAATCATTAGTTTAACATATTTAAGTAAATAAACCTTCTTTAACGAACTGAAGTTAACATAAAGCCATAACGGCATAACGGCAGTGCATGTAGAAGGATTCCGTAATCTTATATTTAGGCATAAAGTCGATTTTCTGGTATATACACATATAGCAATTGATAACGAAATGCTTCAAATCATTAGTTTAACATATTTAAGTTAATAAACCTTCTTTAACTAACGGAAGTTGGCATAAAGCCATGGCGACATAACGGCAGTGCATTTAGAAGAATTCCGTAATCTTACATTTAGGTATAAAGTCGATTTTGTTGTATAAATATACGCATTTAGCAATCGATATCGAGATGCTTCAACTCATTAGTTTAATATATTTAAGTTAATAAACCTTCTTTAACGAACTGAAGTTGGCATAAAGCTATGGCGGCATAACGGCAGTGCATTAAGAAAAATTCCGTTATTTTATATTTAGGCATAAAGCCGATTTTCTTGTATATACACATTAAGCAATCGATACCGAAATGCTTCAAATCATTAGTTTAACATACTTATGTTAATAAACCTTCTTTAACACACTGAAGTCTACATAAAGCCTTAACGGTATAACTGCAGTGCATTTAGAAGAATTCCGTAATCTTATATTTAGGTATAAAGTCGATTTTCTTGTATTTACATATTTAGCAATCGAGATCGCAATGCTCCAAATCATTAGTTTAACATATTTAAGTTAATAAACCTTCTTTAACGAACGGAAGTTGGCATAAAGCCATGGCGGCAAAACGACAATACATTTGGAAGAATTCCGTAGTCTTATATTTATGTATAAAGTCGATTTTCTTGTATATACACATTTACCTATCGATATCGAAATGCTTCAAATCACTAGTTTAACATGTTAAGTTAATAAACGCTTTTTAGCTTGCTGAAGTCTACATAAAGCCTTAACAGTATAACGGCAGTTCATTTAGAAGATATCCGTAATGTTATAATTTTATATTTAGGTATAAAGTCGATTTTCTTGTATTTACACATTTAACAATATAAATCGAAATGCTTCAAATAACTGGTTTAGCATATTTAAGTTAATTAACCTTCTTTATCTTAATGAAGTTTACATAAAGCCTTAACGGCATAACGGCGGTTTATTTATATGAATTCCGTTAACTTATATTTAGGTATAAAGTCGATTTTGTTGTACATACGCATTTTGCAATCGATATCGAAATGCTTCAAATCATTAGTTTAACATATCTAAGTTAATTAACATTCTTTAACGTAATGAAGGTGATATAAAGCCATGGCGGCATAACGACAGTGCAGGTAGAAGAGTTCCGTAATCTTATATTTAGGTATATAGTCGATTTTCTTGTATTTACACATTTAGCATTCGATACCGAAAATCTTCAAATCATTAGTTTACCATATTTATGTTAGTTAAACTTCTTTAACGTAATGAAGGTGATATAAAGCCATGGCGGCAAAACGACAGTGCATTTAGAAGCATTCCGTAATCTTATATTTAGGTATAAAGTCGATTTTATTGTATATGCGCATATAGCAATCGATATCGAAATGCTTCAAATCATTAGTTTAACATATTTAAGTTAATTAACCTTCTTTAACGTATTGAAGTTGATATAAAGCCATGGCGGCATAACGACAGTACATTTGGAAGAATTCCGCAGTCTTATATTTAGGTATAAAGTCAATTTTCTTGTATATAAACATTTAGCAATCGATATCGAAATGCTTCAAATCGTTAGTTTAACATATCTAAGTTAATTAACCTTCTTTAACGATCTGAAGTTGGCATATAGCCATGGCGGCATAACGGCAGTGCATTTAGAAGAATTCCGTTATCTTATATTTAGGTATAAAGTCGATTTTCTTGTATATACACATTTAGCTATCGATATCGAAATGCTTCAAATCATTAGTTTAACATATTTAAGTTAATTAACTTTATTTAACGAACGGAAGTTGATATAAAGCTATGGCGGCATAACGACAGTACATTTGGAAGAATTCCGTAATCTTATGTTTAGGTATAAATTCGATTTTCTTGTATATACACATTTAGCAAGCGATATCGAAATACTTCAAATCATTAGTTTAACATATTTAAGTTAATAAACCTCCTTTAACGAGCAGAAGTTAACATAAAGTCATAACGGCATAACGGCAGTGCATTTAGAAGAATTCAGTTATCTTATATTTAGGTATAAAGTCGATTTTCTTGTATATACATATTTAGCAATCGAGCTCGAAATGCTTCAAATCATTAGTTTAATATATTTAAGTTAATAACGCTTCTTTAACGCACTGAAGTTAACATAAAGCCATGGCGGCATAACGGCAGTGCATGTAGAAGGATTCCGTAATCTTATATTAAGGCATAAAGTCGATTTTCTGGTATATACACATATAGCAATTGATACCGAAATGCTTCAAATCATTAGTTTAACATATTTAAGTTAATAAAACTTCTTTAACGAACTGAAGTTAACAGAAAGCCATAACGGCATAACGGCAGTGCATTTAGAAGAATTCAGTTGTCTTATATTTAGGTATAAAGTCGATTTTCTTGTATTTACATATTTAGCAATCGAGATCGAAATGCTTCAAATCATTAGTTTAACATATTTA
>JAPZAG010000474.1:0-34720 GCA_027475135.1 Bactrocera correcta
CAACAAATACAAAAAAAAAAATAATAATTAAATTGTTATACTAATAAACGAGAAAAAAAATACAAAATTGAATTGAAAAATTAAATAGAGTGTGAAAGAAAGTGTTTTTATTTGGATTAAGTATACTACAAGTGTATCAAGTAAGTATACTAGTGTTACACGTCAACAAACATATTTAAGTTAATTAACCCTCATTATCTTACTGAAGTCTACAAAAGCCTTAACGGCATAACGACAGTGCATTTAAAAGAGCTTCGTAATCTTATATTTAGGTATAAAGTCGGTTTTCTTGTACAGGGTAGGCCATTTAAAGTTGACCCATCTGGCAATGCTGTAACTTTTAACAGCGCTGACAAATCGGCTAATGTCATACCGCGTTAGAAGCGTCATTCGAAGACAATTTATACCATGGAACAGTACACTCCAAAGGAACGCGCTGAAATTGTTCAGCTTTATATTCAAAATAACTTTTCAATTGTGTTAACTCAACGTGCGTTTCGCAAAAAAATAAAGTGAAAAGTGCTCCAGTTAAGAACACAATTAAGTCTTTATACGCAAAATTTGTGAACACCGGTAATCTCAGTAATGCCAGTCATGCATCCAGACAACGCACAAGACGTTCTGATGAAAATATCGAAGCTGTACGAGCCAGTATTGAGGAGACTCCATCGACATCGAGTTATCGCCGCTCTCAGGAATTAGACATCTCTCGCACCACTCTCCGACGCATAATTCATAAAGATTTGAAGATGTTTCCATATAAAATTCAAATGGCACAAAAACTAAACCCAGCTGATTATCCGCGACGCCTTAATTTTGGCAAATGGGCCATCGAAATGGCTGAAAACGAACTTGACTTTTGGCGAAAACTCATCATGTCAGACGAGGCACATTTCTCGTTGAATGGAGGCGTAAACAAGCAAAATTGCCGATTTTATGCCACCGAAAATCCTCAATTAATTGAAGAACAGCCTCTTTACGACCAAAAAGTAACAGTTTGGTGCGGTGTTTGCGCGAATATGATCATCGGACCGTATTTTTTCGAAGACGATGATGGAGCCACGACAACAGTCAATGGTGAGCGTTATCGAGCCATGATAACGGATTTTGTGATACCCATTATTCGCGAAAATGACATGGATAACTTCTGGTTTCAACAGGACAGGGCTACATGCCATACAGCTCGACCAACAATCAATTTATTGCGACCATTTTTCCCCGGGCGATTGATATCGGAAAATGGTGATGTTGACTGGCCACCAGATTTGACGCCACCAGACTTTTATTTGTGGGGTTATTTGAAATCCAAGGTATACGCTAATAAGCCAAACACCTTAGCTCAACTGAAAGCCAACATTCGACGTGAAACAGCCGCCATATCATCCGAAACATTGGCCAAAGTCATGGAAAATGTCGAAAAAAGAGTGCATTTAGCTGTCAAAGCTAAAGGTGCCCATTTACGCGATGTAATTTTTAAGTATTAGCTGAAACAAATCCCCTTGGACCAAAATAAATTATTTTTGAAATGAACAAAAAACATTGTTTTCTTTTGTTCCTTTTTTTTAAAAAACAAGTGGGTCAACTTTAAATGGCCCACCCTGTATATATGCATTTAGCAATCGATGTCGAAATGCTTCAAATCATTAGTTTAACATATTTAAGTTAATAAACCCTCTTTATCTTATTAAAGTCTACAAAAGCCTTAACGGCATAACGGCAGTGCATTTGGAAAAATTCCGTAATCTTAAATTTATGTATAAAGTCGATTTTCTTGTATATACACATTTAGCAATCGATATCGAAATGCTTCAAACCACTAGTTTAACATATTTAAGTTAAAAAAGCTTCTTTAACGCACTGAAGTTAACATAAAGCCATGGCGGCATAACGGCAGTGCATATAGAAGAATTCCGTAATCTTATATTTAGGTATAAAGTCGACTTTGTTGTACATACACATTTAGCAATCGATATCGAAATGCTTCAAATCATTAGTTTAACATATTTAAGTTAAGTAACCTTCTTGAACGTATTGAAGTTGATATAAAGCCATGGGGGCATAACGGCAGTGTATTTAGAAGAATTCCGTAATCTTATATTTAGGTATATAGTTGATTATCTTTTATATACACATTTAGCAATTGATAACGAAATGCTTCAAATCATTAGCTTAACATATTAAAGTTAATTAACCTTCTTTAACGAACTGAAGTTGGCTTAAAGCCATTGCGGCATAACGACAGTACATTTGGAAGAATTCCGTAATCTTATATTAAGGTATAAAGTCGATTTTTTTGTATATTCTCATTTAGCAATCGATATCGAAATGCTTCAACTCATTCGTTTAACATATTTAAGTTAAATAACCCTCTTTATATTACTGTAGTTTACATAATGCCATAACGGTATAACGGCAGCGCATTTGGGAGAATTCCGTAATCTTATATTTAGGTATAAAGTCGATTTTGTTGTATAGACACATTAAGCAATCGATATGGAGATGCTTCAACCCATTAGTTTAACATTTTTAAGTTAAATAACCTTCTTTATATTACTGTAGTTTACATAATGCCATAACGGTATAACGGCAGCGCATTTGGGAGAATTCCGTAATCTTATATTTAGGTATAAAGTCGATTTTCTTGTATACACACATATAGCAATCGATATCGATATGCTTCAAATTATTAGTTTAACATATCTGAGTTAATTAACCCTCTTTATCTTACTCAAGTCTACAAAAGCCTTAACGGCATAACGGCAGTGCATTTAGAAGAATTCCGTAATCTTATATTTAGGTATAAAGTCGATTTTCTTGTATATACACATTTAGCAATCGATATCGAAATGCTTCAACTCATTCGTTTAACATATTTAAGTTAACTAACCTTCTTTATGTTACTGTAGTTTACATAATGCCATAACGGTATAACGGCAGCGCATTTGGGAGAATTCCGTAATCTTATATTTAGGTATAAAGTCGATTTTGTTATATAGACACATTAAGCAATCGATATGGAGATGCTTCAAACCATTAGTTTAACATTTTTAAGTTAAGAAACCTTCCTTAACGAACTGAAGTTGGCATAAAGCCATGGCGGCATAACGACAGTGCATGTAGAAGAATTTCGTAATTTTATATTTAGGTATAAAGTCGATTTTCTTGTATTTACACAATTAGCAATCGATATCAAAATGCTTAAAATCATTAGTTTAACATTATTAAGTTAGTACGCTTTTTTTAGCTTACTGAAGTCTACACAAAGCCTTAACGGTATAACGGCAGTGCATTTAGGAGAATTCCGTAATCTTATATTTAGGTGTAAAGTCGATTCTCTTGTATTTACATATTTAGCTCTCGATATCGAAATGCTTCAAATCATTAGTTTAACATATTTAAGTTAATAAACTCTTTTTATCTGAAGTCTACAAAAGCCTAACGGAATAACGGCAGTGCATTTGGAAGAATTCCGTAATCTTATATTTAGGTATAAATTCGATTTTTTATATATATGCATTTAGAAATCGATATCGAAATGCTTCAAATCGTTAGTTTAACATATTTAAGTTAATCAACCATCTCTACCTTACTTAAGTCTACAAAAGCCTTAACGGCATAACGGCAGTGCATTTAGAAGAATTCCGTAATCTTTTATTTAGGTATAAAGTCGATTTTCTTGTATATACTCATTTAGCAATCGATATCGGAATGCTTCAAATCATTAATTTAACATATTTTAGTTAAGTAACTTTCTTGAACGTATTGAAGGTGATATAAAGCCATGGCGGCATAACGACAGCGCATTTAGAAGAATTCCGTAATCTTATATTTAGGTATATAGTCGATTTTGTTGTATATGCACATTAGCAATCGATACCGAAATGCTTCAAATCGTTAGTTTGACATATTTTAGTTAATTAACCATCTTTATCTTACTTAAGTCTACAAAAGCCTTAACGGCATAACGGCAGTGCATTTGGAAGAATTACGTAATATTATATTTAGGTATAAAGTCGATTTTCTTGTATATACACATTTAGCAATCGATATCGAAATGCTTCAAATCATTAGTTTAACATATTTAAGTTAATTAACCTTCTTTATCTTACTGAAGTTTACATAAAGCCATAACGGTATAACGGCAGTGCATTTGGAAGAATTCCGTAATCTTATATTTAGGTAAAAAGTCGATTTTGTTGTATATACACATTTACCTATCGATATCGAAATGCTTTCAATCTTTAGTTTAACATATTTAGGTTAATAAAGCTTCTTTAACGAACTGAAGTTTACATAAAGCCATGGCGGCATAACGGCAGTGCATGTAGAAGAATTCCGTATTCTTATATTTAGGTATAAAATCGATTTTCTTGAATTAACAGATTTGGCAATCGATATCGAAATGCTTCAAATCATTAGTTTAGCATATTTAAGTTAATAAACTTTTTTTAGCTTAATGAGGTTTACATAAAGCCTTAACGGTATATCGGCAGTGCATTTGGAAGAATTCCGTAATCTTATATTTAGGTATAAAGTCGATTTTGTTGTATACACACATTTAGCAATCGATATCGAAATGACTCAAGTTATTAGTTCAACATATTTAAGTTAATTAACCCTCTTTATCTTACTTAAGTCTACAAAAGCGTTAACGGCAATGCATTTAGAAGAATTCCGTAATCTTTTATTTAGATATAAAGTCGATTTTATTGTATATACACATTTAACAATCGATATCGAGATGCTTCAAATCATTAGTTTAACATATTTATGTCATTTAACCCTCTTTATCTTACTGAAGTCTACAAAAGCCTTAACGACATAACGGCAGTGCATTTATAAGAACTTCGTAATCTTATATTTAGGTATAGAGTCGATTTTCTTGTATATGCTCATTTAGCAATCGATATCGAAATGCTTCAAATCATTAGTTTAACATATTTAAGTTAATTAACCTTCTTTAACTTATTGAAGGTGATATAAAGCCATGGCGGCGTAACAGCAGTGCATGTAGAAGAATTCCGTAAACTTATATTTATGTATAAATCGATTTTGTTGTACATACACATTTAGCAATCGATATCGAAATGCTTCAAATCATTAGTTTAACATATTTAAGTTAATAAAGCTTCTTTAACGCACTGAAGTTAACATAAAGCCATGGCGGCATAACGGCAGTGCATGTAGAAGAATTCCGTAATCTTATATTTATGTATAAATTCGATTTTGTTGTACATACACATTTAGCAATCGATATCGAAATGCTTCAAATCATTAGTTTAACATATTTTAGTTAAGTAATATAAAGCCATGGCGGCATAACGACAGTGCATTTAGAAGAATTCCGTAATTTTATATTTAGGTATATAGTCGATTTTGTTGTATATACACATCAGCAATCGATACCGAAATGCTCCAAATCATTAGTTTAACATATTTTAGTTAATTAACCATCTTTATCTTACATAAGTCTACAAAAGCCTTAACGGCATAACGGCAGTGCATTTGGAAGAATTACGTAATATTATATTTAGGTATAAAGTCGATTTTCTTGTATATACACATTTAGCAATCGATATCGAAATGCTTCAAATCATTAGTTTAACATATTTAAGTTAATTAACCTTCTTTAACAAATCGAAGTTGATATAAAGCCAAGGTGGCATAACGACAGTACATTTGGAAGAATTCCGTAATCTTATATTTGGCTATAAAGTCGATTTTCTTGCATATTCTCAGTTAGCAATCGATATCGAAATACTTCAAATCATTAGTTTAACATATTTAAGTTAATTAACCCTCTTTATCTTACTGAAGTCTCCAAAGCTTTAGCGGCATAACGGCAGTGCATTTAGAAGAATTCCGTAATCTTATATTTAGGTAGAAAGTCGATTTTCTTGTATATACTCATTTAGCAATCGATATCGAAATGCTTCAAATCATTAGTTTAACATATTTAAGTTAAGTAACCTTCTTTAACTTATTGAAGGTGATATAAAGCCATGGCGGCGTAACAGCAGTGCATGTAGAAGAATTCGGTAATCTTATATTTAGGTATAAATTCGAATTTGTTGTATGTACACATTTAGCAATCGATATCGAAATGCTTCAAATCATTAGGTTAACATGTTTAAGTTAATTAACCTTCTTAAACGTAATGAAGTTGATATAAAGCCATGGCGGCATAACGACAGTTTATTTGGAAGAATTCCGTAATCTTATATTTAGCTATAAAGTCGATTTTCTTGTATATTCTCATTTAGCAATCGATATCGAAATACTTCAAATCATTAGTTTAACATATTTAAGTTAATTAACCCACTTTATCTTACCGAAGTCTCCAAAGCCTTAGCGGCATAACGGCAGTGCATTTAGAAGAATTCCGTAATCTTATATTTAGGTATAAAATCGATTTTCGTGTATATACACATTTAGCAATCGATATCGAAATGCTTCAAATCATTAGTTTAACATATTTAAGTTAATTAATCTTCTTTAACATATTGAAGTTGGCATAAAGCCATGACGGCATAACGGCAGTGCATTTAGAAGAATTCTGTAATCTTGTATAAAGTATAAGGTCGATTTTGTTGTATATACACATTAGCAATCGATATCGAAATGCTTCAAATCAATAGTTTTAGATATTTAAGTTAATTAATTTCTTTATCTTACTGAAGTTTACATAAAGCCATAGCGGTATAACGGCAGTGCATTTAGAAGAACTCCGTTATCTTATATTTAGGTATAAAATCGATTATCTTGTATATACACATTTAGCAATCGATATCGAAATGCTTCAAATCATTAGTTTAACATATTTAAGTTACTAAAGTTTCTTTAACGCACTGAAGTTAACATACAGCCATGGCGGCATAACGGCAGTGCATGTAGAAGAATTCCGTAATCTTATAATTAGGTAAAAATCGAATTTGTATGTAAACATTTAGCAATCGATATCGAAATGTTTCAAATCATTTGTTTAACATATTTAAGTTAATTAACCTACTTAAACGTAATGAAGTTGATATAAAGCCATGGCGGCATAACGACAGTACATTTGGAAGAATTCCGTAATCTTATATTTAGGTATAAAGTCGATTTTCTTGTATATATGCATTAAGCAATCGATATCGAAATGCTTCAAATAACTGGTTTAATAAAGCTTCTTTAACGCACTGAAGTTAAGATAAAGCCATAACGGTATAACAGCAGTGCACTTGGAAGAATTCCGTAATCTTATATTTTGGTATAAAGTTGATTTTGTTGTTTATATGCATTTAGCAATCGATTTTGAAAATCTTCAAATCATTAGTTTAACATATTTAAGTTAATTAACCTTCTTTAACATATTGAAGTTGGCACAAAGCCATGGCGGCATAACGACAGTGCATTTAGAAGAATTCCGTAATCTTATATTTAGGTATATAGTCGATTTTGTTGTATACACACATTAGCAATCGATGCCGAAATGCTTCAAATCATTAGTTTAACATATTTTAGTTAATTAACCATCTTTATCTTACTTAAGTCTACAAAAGCCTTAACGGCATAACGGCAGTGCATTTGGAAGAATTACGTAATATTATATTTAGGTATAAAGTCGATTTTCTTGTATATGCTCATTTAGCAATCGATATCGAAATGCTTTAAATCATTAGTTTAACATATTTAAGTTAATTAACCTTCTTTATCTTACTGAAGTTTACATAAAGCCATAACGGTATAACGGCAGTGCATTTGGAAGAATTCCGTAATCTTATATTTAGGTAAAAAGTCGATTTTGTTGTATATACACATTTACCTATCGATATCGAAATGCTTTCAATCTTTAGTTTAACATATTTAGGTTAATAAAGCTTCTTTAACGAACTGAAGTTTACATAAAGCCATGGCGGCATAACGGCAGTGCATGTAGAAGAATTCCGTATTCTTATATTTAGGTATAAAATCGATTTTCTTGAATTAACAGATTTGGCAATCGATATCGAAATGCTTCAAATCATTAGTTTAGCATATTTAAGTTAATAAACTTTTTTTAGCTTAATGAGGTTTACATAAAGCCTTAACGGTATATCGGCAGTGCATTTGGAATAATTCCGTAATCTTATATTTAGGTATAAAGTCGATTTTGTTGTATACACACATTTAGCAATCGATATCGAAATGACTCAAGTTATTAGTTCAACATATTTAAGTTAATTAACCCTCTTTATCTTACTTAAGTCTACAAAAGCGTTAACGGCAATGCATTTAGAAGAATTCCGTAATCTTTTATTTAGATATAAAGTCGATTTTATTGTATATACACATTTAACAATCGATATCGAGATGCTTCAAATCATTAGTTTAACATATTTATGTCATTTAACCCTCTTTATCTTACTGAAGTCTACAAAAGCCTTAACGACATAACGGCAGTGCATTTATAAGAACTTCGTAATCTTATATTTAGGTATAGAGTCGATTTTCTTGTATATGCTCATTTAGCAATCGATATCGAAATGCTTCAAATCACTAGTTTAACATATTTAAGTTAATTAACCTTCTTTAACTTATTGAAGGTGATATAAAGCCATGGCGGCGTAACAGCAGTGCATGTAGAAGAATTCCGTAAACTTATATTTATGTATAAATCGATTTTGTTGTACATACACATTTAGCAATCGATATCGAAATGCTTCAAATCATTAGTTTAACATATTTAAGTTAATAAAGCTTCTTTAACGCACTGAAGTTAACATAAAGCCATGGCGGCATAACGGCAGTGCATGTAGAAGAATTCCGTAATCTTATATTTATGTATAAATTCGATTTTGTTGTACATACACATTTAGCAATCGATATCGAAATGCTTCAAATCACTAGTTTAACATATTTAAGTTAATTAACCTTCTTTAACTTATTGAAGGTGATATAAAGCCATGGCGGCGTAACAGCAGTGCATGTAGAAGAATTCCGTAAACTTATATTTATGTATAAATCGATTTTGTTGTACATACACATTTAGCAATCGATATCGAAATGCTTCAAATCATTAGTTTAACATATTTAAGTTAATAAAGCTTCTTTAACGCACTGAAGTTAACATAAAGCCATGGCGGCATAACGACAGTGCATTTAGAAGAATTCCGTAATTTTATATTTAGGTATATAGTCGATTTTGTTGTATATACACATCAGCAATCGATACCGAAATGCTCCAAATCATTAGTTTAACATATTTTAGTTAATTAACCATCTTTATCTTACATAAGTCTACAAACGCCTTAACGGCATAACGGCAGTGCATTTGGAAGAATTACGTAATATTATATTTAGGTATAAAGTCGATTTTCTTGTATATACACATTTAGCAATCGATATCGAAATGCTTCAAATCATTAGTTTAACATATTTAAGTTAATTAACCTTCTTTAACAAATCGAAGTTGATATAAAGCCAAGGTGGCATATCGACAGTACATTTGGAAGAATTCCGTAATCTTATATTTGGCTATAAAGTCGATTTTCTTGCATATTCTCAGTTAGCAATCGATATCGAAATACTTCAAATCAATAGTTTTAGATATTTAAGTTAATTAATTTCTTTATCTTTCTGAAGTCTCCAAAGCCTTAGCGGCATAACGGCAGTGCATTTAGAAGAATTCCGTAATCTTATATTTAGGTATAAAGTCGATTTTCTTGTATATACTCATTTAGCAATCGATATCGAAATGCTTCAAATCATTAGTTTAACATATTTAAGTTAAGTAACCTTCTTTAACTTATTGAAGGTGATATAAAGCCATGGCGGCGTAACAGCAGTGCATGTAGAAGAATTCGGTAATCTTATATTTAGGTATAAGTTCGAATTTGTTGTATGTACACATTTAGCAATCGATATCGAAATGCTTCAAATCATTAGGTTAACATGTTTAAGTTAATTAACCTTCTTAAACGTAATGAAGTTGATATAAAGCCATGGCGGCATAACGACAGTTTATTTGGAAGAATTCCGTAATCTTATATTTAGGTATAAAGTCGATTTTCTTGTATATATGCATTAAGCAATCGATATCGAAATGCTTCAAATAACTGGTTTAATAAAGCTTCTTTAACGCACTGAAGTTAAGATAAAGCCATAACGGTATAACAGCAGTGCACTTGGAAGAATTCCGTAATCTTATATTTTGGTATAAAGTTGATTTTGTTGTTTATATGCATTTAGCAATCGATTTTGAAAATCTTCAAATCATTAGTTTAACATATTTAAGTTAATTAACCTTCTTTAACATATTGAAGTTGGCACAAAGCCATGGCGGCATAACGACAGTGCATTTAGAAGAATTCCGTAATCTTATATTTAGGTATATAGTCGATTTTGTTGTATATACACATTAGCAATCGATGCCGAAATGCTTCAAATCATTAGTTTAACATATTTTAGTTAATTAACCATTATCTTTAGGAGGATGGGGTCATGTGTAGAAGTTCACGCAAGTGAGGAAAGTTCTCTGATCGCCATTCACTTGGGAGTGGCCAGAAACGATTCTTTTACATATGACTCAAGCAGCTCACGACTTCCGGTCTTTGACCAAGTATCCTCTGGGTAGCCTAAGAACATCCGTTTGAAGGCGAGCTAAAGTGAGAAGGCGAAACACCCCTGCATAGGGTTGTGCGCTGGGTTTGGGACCCGCCACGTAAAAAAACACCCCCAATGAAAGACAACAACAAGCCTCGGATGAGTGACCCCCCTTTTGATGACGACCATGGCAAACGAAATAAGGACTATGATTTGAGGGCATGCACCTGGAATGTCCGGTCCCTTAATTGGGAAGGTGCCGCTGCCCAGCTGGTAGATGTCCTCGTAAAGATAAAGGCTGACATCACCGCCGTCCAAGAAATGCGATGGACGGGACAAGGACAGAGACGAGTAGGTCCTTGTGACATTTACTACAGTGGCCATATAAAGGAGCGCAAGTTTGGTGTTGGATTCGTGGTGGGAGAGAGACTCCGTCGCCGAGTACTATCATTCACTCCGGAGAATGAACGTCTAGCCACAATCCGCATCAAAGCGAGGTTCTTCAACATATCGCTGATTTGCGCCCACGCCCCGACGGAAGAGAAGGACGATGTGACCAAAGATGCCTTTTATGAGTGCTTGGAGCGCACTTATGAGAGATGCCCCCGCCACGATGTCAAAATCGTGCTTGGCGACTTCAATGCCAGGGTGGGCAAAGAAGGTATCTTTGGCACTACGGTCGGTAAATTCAGCCTCCACGCGGAAACATCCCCAAATGGGCTGAGGCTGATCGACTTCGCCGGGGCCCGAAATATGGTTATCTGTAGCACTAGATTCCAGCATAAGAAGATACATCAAGCTACCTGGCTGTCTCCAGATCGAAAAACCACCAACCAGATCGATCATGTTGTGATAGACGGAAGACACGTCTCCAGTGTTTTAGATGTGCGTGCGCTCCGAGGTCCTAACATCGACTCGGACCACTATATTGTTGCAGCCAAAATACGCACCCGCCTCTGTGCAGCAAAAAACGCACGCCAACAAACACAAGGATGGTTCGACGTCGAGAAGCTGCAATCACAACAGACAGCCGAACGTTTTTCTACTCGGCTTACACTCCTGCTCTCTGAGAGCACTCGTCAACAACTCGGTATAAGGGAACTGTGGGACGGCATTTCAAACTCCTTACGTACAGCTGCAACCGAAACCATTGGTTTTCGGAAAGTGCAGAAGAACAGCTGGTACGACGAGGAGTGCCGTGTCGCAGCGGAGAGAAAACAGGCTGCCTACCTCGCAACGTTACGATCGACCACAACACGTGCGGGATGGGATAGATACCGAGAGTTGAAGAGGGAAGCGAGACGCATTTGTAGACAGAAAAAGAAAGAGGCCGAAATGCGTGAGTACGAAGAGCTTGATAAGCTGGCCGACAGGGGTAATGCTCGAAAATTCTACGAAAAGATGCGGCGGCTTACAGAAGGTTTCAAGACCGGAGCATACTCTTGTAGAACCCCCAAAGGTGATCTAGTCACCGATGCCCAGAGCATACTTAAATTATGGAGGGAACACTTCTCCAGCCTGCTGAATGGCAGTGAACGCACAACACCAGGAGAAAGCGAACCCGATACCCCAATCGATGACGATGGTGCAGACGTTCCATTGCCCGACCATGAAGAAGTTCGAATAGCAATTGCCCGCCTGAAAAACAACAAAGCGGCAGGGGCCGATGGATTGCCGGCCGAGCTATTCAAACACGGCGGCGAAGAGCTGATAAGGTGCATGCATCAGCTTCTTTGCAAAATATGGTCGGACGAAAGTATGCCCAACGATTGGAATTTAAGTGTGCTATGCCCAATCCACAAAAAAGGAGACCCCACAATCTGCGCCAACTACCGTGGGATTAGCCTCCTCAATATCGCATATAAGGTTCTGTCGAGCGTATTGTGTGAAAGATTAAAGCCCACCGTCAACAAACTGATTGGACCTTATCAGTGTGGCTTTAGACCTGGTAAATCAACAACCGACCAGATATTCACGATGCGCCAAATCTTGGAAAAGACCCGTGAAAGGAGAATCGACACACACCACCTCTTCGTCGATTTCAAAGCTGCTTTCGACAGCACGAAAAGGAGCTGCCTTTATGCCGCGATGTCTGAATTTGGTATCCCCGCAAAACTAATACGGCTATGTAAACTGACGTTGAGCAACACAAAAAGCTCCGTCAGAATCGGGAAGGACCTCTCCGAGCCGTTCGATACCAAACGAGGTTTCAGACAAGGCGATTCCCTATCGTGCGACTTTTTCAACCTGCTTCTGGAGAAAATAGTTCGAGCTGCAGAACTTAACAGAGAGGGTACTATCTTTTATAAGAGTGTACAACTGCTGGCGTATGCCGATGATATTGATATCATCGGCCTCAACACCCGCGCCGTTAGTTCTGCTTTCTCCAGACTGGACAAGGAAGCAAAAGAAATGGGTCTGGCAGTGAACGAGGGCAAGACGAAATATCTCCTGTCATCAAACAAACAGTCGTCGCACTCGCGACTTGGCACTCACGTCACTGTTGACAGTCATAACTTTGAAGTTGTAGATAATTTCGTCTATCTTGGAACCAGCGTAAACACCACCAACAATGTCAGCCTAGAAATCCAACGCAGGATAACTCTTGCCAACAGGTGCTACTTCGGACTAAGTAGGCAATTGAGAAGCAAAGTCCTCTCTCGACAAACAAAAACCAAACTCTATAAGTCTCTCATAATTCCCGTCCTCCTATATGGTGCAGAGGCTTGGACGATGACAACAACCGATGAGTTGACGTTGCGAGTTTTCGAGAGAAAGGTTCTGCGAAAGATTTATGGTCCTTTGCGCGTTGGCCACGGCGAATATCGCATTCGATGGAACGATGAGCTGTACGAGATATACGACGACATTGACATAGTTCAGCGAATTAAAAGACAGCGGCTACGCTGGCTAGGTCATGTTGTCCGGATGGATGAAAACACTCCAGCTCTGAAAGTATTCGACGCAGTACCCGCCGCGGGAAGCAGAGGAAGAGGAAGACCTCCACTCCGTTGGAAGGACCAAGTAGAGAAGGACCTGGCCTCGCTTGGAATATCCAATTGGCGCCACGTAGCGAAGAGAAGAAACGACTGGCGCGCTGTTGTTGACTCGGCTATAATCGCGTAAGCGGTGTCTACGCCAGTAAAGAAGAAGAACCATCTTTATCTTACTTAAGTCTACAAAAGCCTTAACGGCATAACGGCAGTGCATTTGGAAGAATTACGTAATATTATATTTAGGTATAAAGTCGATTTTCTTGTATATGCTCATTTAGCAATCGATATCGAAATGCTTTAAATCATTAGTTTAACATATTTAAGTTAATTAACCTTCTTTATCTTACTGAAGTTTACATAAAGCCATAACGGTATAACGGCAGTGCATTTGGAAGAATTCCGTAATCTTATATTTAGGTAAAAAGTCGATTTTGTTGTATATACACATTTACCTATCGATATCGAAATGCTTTCAATCTTTAGTTTAACATATTTAGGTTAATAAAGCTTCTTTAACGAACTGAAGTTTACATAAAGCCATGGCGGCATAACGGCAGTGCATGTAGAAGAATTCCGTATTCTTATATTTAGGTATAAAATCGATTTTCTTGAATTAACAGATTTGGCAATCGATATCGAAATGCTTCAAATCATTAGTTTAGCATATTTAATTTAATAAACTTTTTTTAGCTTAATGAGGTTTACATAAAGCCTTAACGGTATATCGGCAGTGCATTTGGAAGAATTCCGTAATCTTATATTTAGGTATAAAGTCGATTTTGTTGTATACACACATTTAGCAATCGATATCGAAATGACTCATGTTATTAGTTCAACATATTTAAGTTAATTAACCCTCTTTATCTTACTTAAGTCTACAAAAGCGTTAACGGCAATGCATTTAGAAGAATTCCGTAATCTTTTATTTAGATATAAAGTCGATTTTATTGTCTATACACATTTAACAATCGATATCGAGATGCTTCAAATCATTAGTTTAACATATTTATGTCATTTAACCCTCTTTATCTTACTGAAGTCTACAAAAGCCTTAACGACATAACGGCAGTGCATTTATAAGAACTTCGTAATCTTATATTTAGGTATAGAGTCGATTTTCTTGTATATGCTCATTTAGCAATCGATATCGAAATGCTTCAAATCATTAGTTTAACATATTTAAGTTAATAAAGCTTCTTTAACGCACTGAAGTTAACATAAAGCCATGGCGGCATAACGGCAGTGCATGTAGAAGAATTCCGTAATCTTATATTTATGTATAAATTCGATTTTGTTGTACATAGACATTTAGCAATCGATATCGAAATGCTTCAAATCATTAGTTTAACATATTTTAGTTAAGTAATATAAAGCCATGGCGGCATAACGACAGTGCATTTAGAAGAATTCCGTAATTTTATATTTAGGTATATAGTCGATTTTGTTGTATATACACATCAGCAATCGATACCGAAATGCTCCAAATCATTAGTTTAACATATTTTAGTTAATTAACCATCTTTATCTTACATAAGTCTACAAAAGCCTTAACGGCATAACGGCAGTGCATTTGGAAGAATTACGTAATATTATATTTAGGTATAAAGTCGATTTTCTTGTATATACACATTTAGCAATCGATATCGAAATGCTTCAAATCATTAGTTTAACATATTTAAGTTAATTAACCTTCTTTAACAAATCGAAGTTGATATAAAGCCAAGGTGGCATATCGACAGTACATTTGGAAGAATTCCGTAATCTTATATTTGGCTATAAAGTCGATTTTCTTGCATATTCTCAGTTAGCAATCGATATCGAAATACTTCAAATCATTAGTTTAACATATTTAAGTTAATTAACCCTCTTTATCTTTCTGAAGTCTCCAAAGCCTTAGCGGCATAACGGCAGTGCATTTAGAAGAATTCCGTAATCTTATATTTAGGTATAAAGTCGATTTTCTTGTATATACTCATTTAGCAATCGATATCGAAATGCTTCAAATCATTAGTTTAACATATTTAAGTTAAGTAACCTTCTTTAACTTATTGAAGGTGATATAAAGCCATGGCGGCGTAACAGCAGTGCATGTAGAAGAATTCGGTAATCTTATATTTAGGTATAAATTCGAATTTGTTGTATGTACACATTTAGCAATCGATATCGAAATGCTTCAAATCATTAGGTTAACATGTTTAAGTTAATTAACCTTCTTAAACGTAATGAAGTTGATATAAAGCCATGGCGGCATAACGACAGTTTATTTGGAAGAATTCCGTAATCTTATTTTTAGCTATAAAGTCGATTTTCTTGTATATTCTCATTTAGCAATCGATATCGAAATACTTCAAATCATTAGTTTAACATATTTAAGTTAATTAACCCACTTTATCTTACCGAAGTCTCCAAAGCCTTAGCGGCATAACGGCAGTGCATTTAGAAGAATTCCGTAATCTTATATTTAGGTATAAAGTCGATTTTCGTGTATATACACATTTAGCAATCGAAATCGAAATGCTTCAAATCATTAGTTTAACATATTTAAGTTAATTAAGCTTCTTTAACATATTGAAGTTGGCATAAAGCCATGACGGCATTACGGCAGTGCATTTAGAAGAATTCTGTAATCTTGTATAAAGTATAAGGTCGATTTTGTTGTATATACACATTAGCAATCGATATCGAAATGCTTCAAATCAATAGTTTTAGATATTTAAGTTAATTAATTTCTTTATCTTACTGAAGTTTACATAAAGCCATAGCGGTATAACGGCAGTGCATTTAGAAGAACTCCGTTATCTTATATTTAGGTATAAATCGATTATCTTGTATATACACATTTAGCAATCGATATCGAAATGCTTCAAATCATTAGTTTAACATATTTAAGTTACTAAAGTTTCTTTAACGCACTGAAGTTAACATACAGCCATGGCGGCATAACGGCAGTGCATGTAGAAGAATTCCGTAATCTTATAATTAGGTAAAAATCGAATTTGTTGTATGTAAACATTTAACAATCGATATCGAAATGTTTCAAATCATTTGTTTAACATATTTAAGTTAATTAACCTACTTAAACGTAATGAAGTTGATATAAAGCCATGGCGGCATAACGACAGTACATTTGGAAGGATTCCGTAATCTTATATTTAGGTATAAAGTCGATTTTCTTGTATATACGCATTAAGCAATCGATATCGAAATGCTTCAAATAACTGGTTTAATAAAGCTTCTTTAACGCACTGAAGTTAAGATAAAGCCATAACGGTATAACAGCAGTGCACTTGGAAGAATTCCGTAATCTTATATTTTGGTATAAAGTCGATTTTGTTGTTTATATGCATTTAGCAATCGATTTTGAAAATCTTCAAATCATTAGTTTAACATATTTAAGTTAATTAACCTTCTTTAACATATTGAAGTTGGCACAAAGCCATGGCGGCATAACGACAGTGCATTTAGAAGAATTCCGTAATCTTATATTTAGGTATATAGTCGATTTTGTTGTATATACACATTAGATATCGATGCCGAAATGCTTCAAATCATTAGTTTAACATATTTTAGTTAATTAACCATCTTTATCTTACTTAAGTCTACAAAAGCCTTAACGGCATAACGGCAGTGCATTTGGAAGAATTACGTAATATTATATTTAGGTATAAAGTCGATTTTCTTGTATATACTCATTTAGCAATCGATATCGAAATGCTTTAAATCATTAGTTTAACATATTTAAGTTAATTAACCTTCTTTATCTTACTGAAGTTTACATAAAGCCATAACGGTATAACGGCAGTGCATTTGGAAGAATTCCGTAATCTTATATTTAGGTAAAAAGTCGATTTTGTTGTATATACACATTTACCTATCGATATCGAAATGCTTTCAATCTTTAGTTTAACATATTTATGTTAATAAAGCTTCTTTAACGAACTGAAGTTTACATAAAGCCATGGCGGCATAACGGCAGTGCATGTAGAAGAATTCCGTATTCTTATATTTAGGTATAAAATCGATTTTCTTGAATTAACAGATTTGGCAATCGATATCGAAATGCTTCAAATCATTAGTTTAGCATATTTAAGTTAATAAACTTTTTTTAGCTTAATGAGGTTTACATAAAGCCTTAACGGTATATCGGCAGTGCATTTGGAAGAATTCCGTAATCTTATATTTAGGTATAAAGTCGATTTTGATGTATACACACATTTAGCAATCGATATCGAAATGACTCAAGTTATTAGTTCAACATATTTAAGTTAATTAACCCTCTTTATCTTACTTAAGTCTACAAAAGCGTTAACGGCAATGCATTTAGAAGAATTCCGTAATCTTTTATTTAGATATAAAGTCGATTTTATTGTATATACACATTTAACAATCGATATCGAGATGCTTCAAATCATTAGTTTAACATATTTATGTCATTTAACCCTCTTTATCTTACTGAAGTCTACAAAAGCCTTAACGACATAACGGCAGTGCATTTATAAGAACTTCGTAATCTTATATTTAGGTATAGAGTCGATTTTCTTGTATATGCTCATTTAGCAATCGATATCGAAATGCTTCAAATCATTAGTTTAACATATTTAAGTTAATTAACCTTCTTTAACTTATTGAAGGTGATATAAAGCCATGGCGGCGTAACAGCAGTGCATGTAGAAGAATTCCGTAAACTTATATTTATGTATAAATCGATTTTGTTGTACATACACATTTAGCAATCGATATCGAAATGCTTCAAATCATTAGTTTAACATATTTAAGTTAATAAAGCTTCTTTAACGCACTGAAGTTAACATAAAGCCATGGCGGCATAACGGCAGTGCATGTAGAAGAATTCCGTAATCTTATATTTATGTATAAATTCGATTTTGTTGTACATACACATGTAGCAATCGATATCGAAATGCTTCAAATCATTAGTTTAACATATTTTAGTTAAGTAATATAAAGCCATGGCGGCATAACGACAGTGCATTTAGAAGAATTCCGTAATTTTATATTTAGGTATATAGTCGATTTTGTTGTATATACACATCAGCAATCGATACCGAAATGCTCCAAATCATTAGTTTAACATATTTTAGTTAATTAACCATCTTTATCTTACATAAGTCTACAAAAGCCTTAACGGCATAACGGCAGTGCATTTGGAAGAATTACGTAATATTATATTTAGGTATAAAGTCGATTTTCTTGTATATACACATTTAGCAATCGATATCGAAATGCTTCAAATCATTAGTTTAACATATTTAAGTTAATTAACCTTCTTTAACAAATCGAAGTTGATATAAAGCCAAGGTGGCATAACGACAGTACATTTGGAAGAATTCCGTAATCTTATATTTGGCTATAAAGTCGATTTTCTTGCATATTCTCAGTTAGCAATCGATATCGAAATACTTCAAATCATTAGTTTAACATATTTAAGTTAATTAACCCTCTTTATCTTACTGAAGTCTCCAAAGCCTTAGCGGCATAACGGCAGTGCATTTAGAAGAATTCCGTAATCTTATATTTAGGTATAAAGTCGATTTTCTTGTATATACTCATTTAGCAATCGATATCAAAATGCTTCAAATCATTAGTTTAACATATTTAAGTTAAGTAACCTTCTTTAACTTATTGAAGGTGATATAAAGCCATGGCGGCGTAACAGCAGTGCATGTAGAAGAATTCGGTAATCTTATATTTAAGTATAAATTCGAATTTGTTGTATGTACACATTTAGCAATCGATATCGAAATGCTTCAAATCATTAGGTTAACATGTTTAAGTTAATTAACCTTCTTAAACGTAATGAAGTTGATATAAAGCCATGGCGGCATAACGACAGTTTATTTGGAAGAATTCCGTAATCTTATATTTAGCTATAAAGTCGAAATACTTCAAATCATTAGTTTAACATATTTAAGTTAATTAACCCACTTTATCTTACCGAAGTCTCCAAAGCCTTAGCGGCATAACGGCAGTGCATTTAGAAGAATTCTGTAATCTTGTATAAAGTATAAGGTCGATTTTGCTGTATATACACATTAGCAATCGATATCGAAATGCTTCAAATCAATAGTTTTAGATATTTAAGTTAATTAATTTCTTTATCTTACTGAAGTTTACATAAAGCCATAGCGGTATAACGGCAGTGCATTTAGAAGAACTCCGTTATCTTATATTTAGGTATAAAATCGATTATCTTGTATATACACATTTAGCAATCGATATCGAAATGCTTCAAATCATTAGTTTAACATATTTAAGTTACTAAAGTTTCTTTAACGCACTGAAGTTAACATACAGCCATGGCGGCATAACGGCAGTGCATGTAGAAGAATTCCGTAATCTTATATTTAGGTACAAAGTCGATTTTGTTGTATATACGCATTTAGCAATCGATATCGAAATGCTTCAAATAACTGGTTTAACATATTTAAGTTAATAAACCTTCTTTAACGAGCAGAAGTTAACATAAAGCCATAACGGCATAACGGCAGTGCATTTAGAAGAATTCCGTAATATTATATTTATGTATAAAGTCGATTTTCTTGTATTTAGACATTTAGCAATCGATATCGAAATGCTTCAAATCATTAATTTGACATATTTAAGTTAATTAACCCTCCTTATCTTACTGAAGTCTACAAAAGCCTTAACGGCGTAACGGCTGTGCATTTGGAAGAATTCCGTAATCTTATATTTAGGTATAAAGTCGATTTTCTTGTATATACTCATTTAGCAATCGATAGTGAAATGCTTCAAATCATTAGTTTAACATATTTAAGTTACTAAAGTTTCTTTAACGCACTGAAGTTAACATAAAGCCATGGCGGCAAAACGGCAGTGCATGTAGAAGAATTCCGTTATCTTATGTTTAGGTATAAAGTCGATTTTCTTGTATATACTCATTTAGCAATCGATATCGAAATGCTGCAAATCATTAGTTTAACATATTTAAGTTAATAAAGCTTCTTTAAGGCACTGAAGTTAACATAAAGCCATGGCGGCATAACGGCAGTGTATGTAGAAGAATTCCTTAATCTTATATTTAGGTATAAAGTCGATTTTGTTGTATATACGCATTTAGCAATCGATATCGAAATACTTCAAATCATTAGTTTAACATATTTAAGTTAATTAACCTTCTTTAACGTATTGAAGGTGATATCAAGCCATGGCGGCATAACGACAGTACATTTGGAAGAATACCGTATTCTTATAGTTAGGTATGAAGTCGATTTTTTTCTATATATGCATTAAGAAATCGATATCAAAATGCTTCAAATAACTGGTTTAACATATTTAAGTTAATAAACCTTCTTTAACGAGCAGATGTTAACATAAAGCCATAACGGCATAACGGCAGTGCATTTAGAAGAATTCCGTAATATTATATTTATGTATAAAGTCGATTTTCTTGTATTTAGACATTTAGCAATCGATATCGAAATGCTTCAAATCATTAATTTGACATATTTAAGTTAATTAACCCTCTTTATCCTACTGAAGTTTACATAGAGCCATAACGGTATAACGGCAGTGCATTTGGAAGAATTCCGTAATCTTATATTTAAGTAAAAAGTCGAATTTCTTTTATATACACATTTAGCAATCGATATCGAAATGCTTCAAATCATTAGTTTAACATATTTGAGTTAATTAACCCTCTTTATCTTACTGAAGTCTACAAAAGCCTTAACGGCGTAACGGCTGTGCATTTGGAAGAATTCCGTAATCTTATATTTAGGTATAAAGTCGATTTTCTTGTATATACTCATTTAGCAATCGATAGTGAAATGCTTCAAATCATTAGTTTAACATATTTAAGTTAATTAACCTTCCTTAACGTATTGAAGGTGATATAAAGCCATGGCGGCATAACGACAGTACATTTGGAAGAATTTCGTAATCTTATTTAGGTATAAAGTAGATTTTTTTGTATATATGCATTAAGAAATCGATATCGAAATGCTTCAAATAACTGGTTTAACATATTTAAGTTAATAAACCTTCTTTAACGAGCAGAAGTTAACATAAAGCCATAACGGCATAACGGCAGTGCATTTAGAAGAATTCCGTAATATTATATTTATGTATAAAGTCGATTTTCTTGTATTTAGACATTTAGCAATCGATATCGAAATGCTTCAAATCATTAATTTGACATATTTAAGTTAATTAACCCTCCTTATCTTACTGAAGTCTACAAAAGCCTTAACGGCGTAACGGCAGTGCATTTGGAAGAATTCCGTAATCTCATATTTAGGTATAAAGTCGATTTTCTTGTATATACTCATTTAGCAATCGATATTGAAATGCTTCAAATCATTAGTTTAACATATTTAAGTTACTAAAGTTTCTTTAACGAACTGAAGTTAACATAAAGCCATGGCGGCATAACGGCAGTGCATGTAGAAGAATTCCGTAATCTTATATTTAGGTATAAAGTCGATTTTCTTGTATATACTCATTTAGCAATCGATATCGAAATGCTGCAAATCATTAGTTTAACATATTTAAGTTAATAAAGCTTCTTTGAGGCACTGAAGTTAACATAAAGCCATGGCGGCATTACGGCAGTGCATGTAGAAGAATTCCGTAATCTTATATTTAGTTAAAAAGTCGATTTTCTTGTTTATACACATTTAGCAATCGATATCGAAATGCTTCAAATCATTAGTTTAACATATTTAAGTTACTAAAGTTTCTTTAACGCACTGAAGTTAACATACAGCCATGGCGGCATAACGGCAGTGCATGTAGAAGAATTCCGTAATCTTATATTTAGGTATAAAGTCGATTTTGTTGTATATACGCATTTAGCAATCGATATCGAAATGCTTCAAATAACTGGTTTAACATATTTAAGTTAATAAACCTTCTTTAACGAGCAGAAGTTAACATAAAGCCATAACGGCATAACGGCAGTGCATTTAGAAGAATTCCGTAATATTATATTTATGTATAAAGTCGATTTTCTTGTATTTAGACATTTAGCAATCGATATCGAAATGCTTCAAATCATTAATTTGACATATTTAAGTTAATTAACCCTCCTTATCTTACTGAAGTCTACAAAAGCCTTAACGGCGTAACGGCTGTGCATTTGGAAGAATTCCGTAATCTTATATTTAGGTATAAAGTCGATTTTCTTGTATATACTCATTTAGCAATCGATAGTGAAATGCTTCAAATCATTAGTTTAACATATTTAAGTTACTAAAGTTTCTTTAACGCACTGAAGTTAACATAAAGCCATGGCGGCAAAACGGCAGTGCATGTAGAAGAATTCCGTTATCTTATGTTTAGGTATAAAGTCGATTTTCTTGTATATACTCATTTAGCAATCGATATCGAAATGCTGCAAATCATTAGTTTAACATATTTAAGTTAATAAAGCTTCTTTAAGGCACTGAAGTTAACATAAAGCCATGGCGGCATAACGGCAGTGTATGTAGAAGAATTCCTTAATCTTATATTTAGGTATAAAGTCGATTTTGTTGTATATACGCATTTAGCAATCGATATCGAAATACTTCAAATCATTAGTTTAACATATTTAAGTTAATTAACCTTCTTTAACGTATTGAAGGTGATATCAAGCCATGGCGGCATAACGACAGTACATTTGGAAGAATACCGTATTCTTATAGTTAGGTATGAAGTCGATTTTTTTCTATATATGCATTAAGAAATCGATATCAAAATGCTTCAAATAACTGGTTTAACATATTTAAGTTAATAAACCTTCTTTAACGAGCAGATGTTAACATAAAGCCATAACGGCATAACGGCAGTGCATTTAGAAGAATTCCGTAATATTATATTTATGTATAAAGTCGATTTTCTTGTATTTAGACATTTAGCAATCGATATCGAAATGCTTCAAATCATTAATTTGACATATTTAAGTTAATTAACCCTCTTTATCCTACTGAAGTTTACATAGAGCCATAACGGTATAACGGCAGTGCATTTGGAAGAATTCCGTAATCTTATATTTAAGTAAAAAGTCGAATTTCTTTTATATACACATTTAGCAATCGATATCGAAATGCTTCAAATCATTAGTTTAACATATTTGAGTTAATTAACCCTCTTTATCTTACTGAAGTCTACAAAAGCCTTAACGGCGTAACGGCTGTGCATTTGGAAGAATTCCGTAATCTTATATTTAGGTATAAAGTCGATTTTCTTGTATATACTCATTTAGCAATCGATAGTGAAATGCTTCAAATCATTAGTTTAACATATTTAAGTTAATTAACCTTCCTTAACGTATTGAAGGTGATATAAAGCCATGGCGGCATAACGACAGTACATTTGGAAGAATTTCGTAATCTTATTTAGGTATAAAGTAGATTTTTTTGTATATATGCATTAAGAAATCGATATCGAAATGCTTCAAATAACTGGTTTAACATATTTAAGTTAATAAACCTTCTTTAACGAGCAGAAGTTAACATAAAGCCATAACGGCATAACGGCAGTGCATTTAGAAGAATTCCGTAATATTATATTTATGTATAAAGTCGATTTTCTTGTATTTAGACATTTAGCAATCGATATCGAAATGCTTCAAATCATTAATTTGACATATTTAAGTTAATTAACCCTCCTTATCTTACTGAAGTCTACAAAAGCCTTAACGGCGTAACGGCAGTGCATTTGGAAGAATTCCGTAATCTCATATTTAGGTATAAAGTCGATTTTCTTGTATATACTCATTTAGCAATCGATAGTTTAAATGCTTCAAATCATTAGTTTAACATATTTAAGTTACTAAAGTTTCTTTAACGAACTGAAGTTAACATAAAGCCATGGCGGCAAAAACGGCAGTGCATGTAGAAGAATTCCGTAATCTTATATTTAGGTATAAAGTCGATTTTCTTGTATATACTCATTTAGCAATCGATATCGAAATGCTGCAAATCATTAGTTTAACATATTTAAGTTAATAAAGCTTCTTTAAGGCACTGAAGTTAACATAAAGCCATGGCGGCATAACGGCAGTGCATGTAGAAGAATTCCGTTTAAACTTATATTTAGGTAAAAAGTCGATTTTGTTGTATATACACATTTAGCAATCGATATCGAAATACTTCAAATCATTAGTTTAACATATTTAAGTTAATTAACCCTTTTTTAACGTACTTTAAGGTTTTTCATAAGCCATAACGGCATAACGACAGTACATTTGGAAGAATACCGTAATTTTTATAGTTTTAAATAAAAAGTCGAAATTTTTTTTTATATACACATTAAGAAATCGATATCAAAATGCTTCAAATCAATGGTTTAACATATTTAAGTTAATAAACCCTTTCCCTTTAAATTACAGAAGTTAAAAAAAGCCATTTAAAGGCATAACGGCAGTGCATTTAGGGAAAAATTCCGTAATATTATATTTAGGTATAAAGTCGATTTTCTTGTATATTTCTCATTTAGCAATCGATATGAAATGCTTCAAATCATTAATTTAACATATTTAAGTTAATTAACCCTTTTTTAACCACTGAAGTTAACATAAAGCCATAACGGTATAACGGCAGTGCATGTTTGGGAAAAATTCCGTAATCTTATATTTAAGGGAAAAAGTCGAATTTTTTTGTTTTATACACATTTAGCAATCGATATCGAAATGCTGCAAATCATTAGTTTAACATATTTAAGTTAATTAACCCTTTTTTAAAGCACTGAAGTTAAAAAAAGCCATGACGGCATAACGACAGTGCATGTTTGGGAAAAATTCCGTAATCTTATATTTAGGTATAAAATCGATTTTCTTGTATATACGCATTTAGCAATCGATATGAAATACTTCAAATCATTAGTTTAACATATTTAAGTTAATTAACCTTCCTTTAACGTATTGAAGGTGATATAAAGCCATGGCGGCATAACGACAGTACATTTGGAAGAATTTCGTAATTTTTATTTAGGTATAAAGTAGATTTTTTTCTATATATGCATTAAGAAATCGATATCAAAATGCTTCAAATAACTGGTTTAACATATTTAAGTTAATAAACCTTCTTTAACGAGCAGAAGTTAACATAAAGCCATAACGGCATAACGGCAGTGCATTTAGAAGAATTCCGTAATATTATATTTAGGTATAAAGTCGATCTTTTTTGTATATTTCACATTTAGCAATCGACATCGAAATGCTTCAAATCATTAATTTGACATATTTAAGTTAATTAACCCTCCTTATCTTACTGAAGTCTACAAAAGCCTTAACGGCGTAACGGCAGTGCATTTTTGGAAGAAATTCGTAATCTTATATTTAGGTATAAAGTCGTTTTTTGGATATACGCATTTAGCAATCCATATCGAAATGATTCAAATCGTTCGTTTAACATATTTAAGTAAATAAACCTTCTTTAACGAACTGAAGTTGGCATAAAGCCATGGCGGCATAACGTCAGTGCATTTAGAAGAATTCTGTAATATTATATTAAGTATAAAGTCGATTTTCTTGTATATACTCATTAAGCAATCGATATCGAAATGCTTCAAATCGTTAGTTTAACATATTTAAGTTAATTAACCATCTTTATGTTACTTAAGTCTACGAAAGCCTTAACGGCATAACGGCAGTTCATTCGGAAGAATTCCGTAATCTCGTATTTAGGTATAAAATCGATTTTGTTGTATATACACATTTATCAATCGATATCGAAATGCTTCAAATCATTTGTTTAACACGTTTATGTTAATTAACCTTCCTAAACGTAATGAAGTTGATGTAAAGCCATGGCGGCATAACGACAGTACATTTGGAAGAATTCCGTAATCTTATATTAAGGTATAAATTCGTTTTTCTTGTATATGTGCATTAAGAAATCGATTTCGAAATGCTTCAAATCATTAGTTTAACAATTTTAGTTAATTAACCCTCTTTATCTTACTGAAGTTAACATAAAGCCATAACGGCATAACAGCAGTGCATTTAGAAGAATTCCGTAATCTTATATTTAGGTATAAAGTCGATTTTCTTGTATATACTCATTTAGCAATCGATATTGAAATGCTTCAAATCATTAGTTTAACATATTTAAGTTACTAAAGTTTCTTTAACGCACTGAAGTTAACATAAAGCCATGGCGGCATAACGGCAGTGCATGTAGAAGAATTCCGTAATCTTATATTTAGTTAAAAAGTCGATTTTCTTGTTTATACACATTTAGCAAGCGATATCGAAATGCTTCAAATCATTAGTTTAACATATTTGAGTTAATTAACCCTCTTTATCCTACTGAAGTTTACATAGAGCCATAACGGTATAACGGCAGTGCATTTGGAAGAATTCCGTAATCTTATATTTAAGTAAAAAGTCGATTTTGTTGTGTATACACATTTAGCAATCGATATCGAAATGCTTCAAATCATTAGTTTAACATATTTGAGTTAATTAATCCTCTTTATACTACTGAAGTTTACATAGAGCCATAACGGTATAACGGCAGTGCATTCGGAAGAATTCCGTAATCTCGTATTTAGGTATAAAGTCGATTTTGTTGTATATGCACATTTAGCAATCGATATCGAAATGCGTCAAATCGTTAATTTAACATATTTAAGTTAATTATCCCTCTCTTATCTTAATGAAGTCTATAAAAGCCTTAACGGCATAACGGCAGTGCATTTAGAAGAAATAATTAATATTATATTTAGGAATAAAGTCGATTTTCTTGTATATACTCATTTAGCAATCGATATCGAAATGCTGAAAATCATTAGTTTAACATATTTAAGTTAATTTACCTTCTTTAAGTCACTGAAGTTAACACAAAGCCATGGCGGCATAACGGCAGTGCATGTAGAAGAATTCCGTAATCTTATATTTAGGTATAAAGTCGATTTTGTTGTATATACGCATTTAGCAATCGATATCGAAATACTTCAAATCATTAGTTTAACATATTTAAGTAAATTAACCTTCTTTAACGTAGTGAAAGTGATATAAAGCCATGGCGGCATAACGACAGTACATTTGGAAGAATTTCGTAATCTTATATTTAGGTATAGAGGTCGATTTTTTTGTATATATGCCTTAAGAAATCGATATCGAAATGCTTCAAATAACTGGTTTAACATATTTAAGTTAATAAACCTTCTTTAACGAGCAGAAGTTAACATAAAGCCATAACGGCATAACGGCAGTGCATTTAGAAGAATTCCGTAATATTATATTTATGTATAAAGTCGATTTTGTTGTATATACGCATTTAGCAATCGATATCGAAATACTTCAAATCATTAGTTTAACATATTTAAGTTAATTAACCTTCTTTAACGTAGTGAAGGTGATATAAAGCCATGGCGGCATAACGACAGTACATTTGGAAGAATTTCGTAATCTTATATTTAGGTATAAAGGCGATTTTCTTGTATATATGCATTTAGCAATCGATATTGAAATGCTTCAAATCATTAGTTTCACATATTTAAGTTAATAAAACCTCTTTAACGAACTGGAGTTGGCATAAAGCCATGGCGGCATAACGGCAGTGCATGTAGAAGAATTCCGTAATCTTATATTTAGGTATAAAGTCGATTTTGTTGTATATACGCATTTAGCAATCGATATCGAAATACTTCAAATCATTAGTTTAACATATTTAAGTTAAGTAACCTTCTTTAACGTAGTGAAGGTGATATAAAGCCATGGCGGCATAACGACAGTACATTTGGAAGAATTTCGTAATCTTATATTTAGGTATAAAGTCGATTTTTTTGTATATATGCATTAAGAAATCGATATCGAAACGCTTCAAATTACTGGTTTAACTTATTTAAGTAAATAAACCTTCTTTAACGAGCAGAAGTTAACATAAAGCCATAACGGCATAACGGCAGTGCATTTAGAAGATTTCCGTAATCTTATATTTAGGTATAAAGTCGATTTTGTTGTATATACGCATTTAGCAATCGATATCGAAATACTTCAAATCATTAGTTTAACATATTTAAGTTAATTAACCTTCTTTAACGTAGTGAAGGTGATATAAAGCCATGGCGGCATAACGACAGTACATTTGGAAGAATTTCGTAATCTTATATTTAGGTATAAAGTCGATTTTTTTGTATATATGCATTAAGAAATCGATATCGAAATGCTTCAAATAACTGGTTTAACTTATTTAAGTTAATAAACCTTCTGTAACGAGCAGAAGTTAACATAAAGCCATAACGGCATAACGGCAGTGCATTTAGAAGATTTCCGTAATCTTATATTTAGGTATAAATTCGATTTTGTTGTATATACACATTTAGCAATCGATATTGAAATGCTTCAATTCATTAATTTAACATATTTAAGTTAATTAACCCTCCTTATCTTACTGAAGTCCACAAAAGCCTTAACGGCGTAACGGCAGTGCATTTAGAAGAATTACGTAATCTTATATTTAGGTATAAAGTCGATTTTCTTGTATATACTCATTTAGCAATCGATATCGAAATGCTTCAAATCATTAGTTTAACATATTTAAGTTAATAAAGCTTCTTTAACGCACTGAAGTTAACATAAAGCCATGGCGGCATAACGGCAGTGCATATAGAAGAATTCCGAAATCTTATATTTAGATATAAAGTCGATTTTGTTGTATATACCTATTAAGCAATCGATATCGAAATGCTTCAAATCATTAGTTTAACAAATTTAAGTTAAATAACCTTCTTTAACGTATTGAAAGTGATATAAATTTAAGGCGGCATAACAACAGTACATTTGGAAGAATTCCGTAATATTATATTTACTTATAAAGTCGATTTTTTTGTATATATGCATTTAGAAATCGCTATCGAAATGCTTCAAATAACTGGTTTAACATGTTTAAGTTAATAAACCTCCTTTAGCGAAAAGAAGTTAACATAAAGCCATAACGGCATAACGGCAGTGCATTTAGAAGATTTCCGTAATCTTATATTTAGGTATAAATTCGATTTTCTTGTATATGCTCATTTAGCAATCGATATCGAAATGCTGCAAATGATTCGTTTAACATATTTGAGTTAATTAACCCTCTTTATCTTACTGAAGTCTACAAAAGCCTTAACGGCATAACGGCAGTGCATTTGAAAGAATTCCGTAATCTTATATTCAGAATAAAGTCGATTTTCTTGTATATACTCATTTAGCAATCGATATCGAAATGCCTCAAATCATTAGTTTAACATATTTTGGTTAAATTACCCTCTTTATCTTACTGAAGTCTACAAAAGCCTTAACGGCATAACGGCAGTGCATTTGGAAGAATTCCGTAATCTCCTATTTAGGTATAAAATCGATTTTGTTGTGTTTACACATTTATCAATCGATATCGAGATGCTTCGACTCAATAGTTTAACATATTTGAGTTAATTAACCCTCTTTATCTTACTGAAGTCTACGAAAGCCTTACCGGCATTACGGCAGTGCATTCGGAAGAATTTCGTAATCTCGTATTTAGGTATGAAATCGATTTTGTTGTGTATACACATTTAGCAATCGATATCGAAATGCCTCAAATCATTAGTTTAACATATTTGAGTTAATTAACCCTCTTTATCTTACTGAAGTCTACAAAAGCCTTAACGGCATAACGGCAGTGCATTTGGAAGAATTCCGTAATCTTATATTCAGAATAAAGTCGATTTTCTTGTATATACTCATTTAGCAATCGATATCGAAATGCTTCAAATCATTAGTTTAACATATTTATGTTAATTAACCTTCTTTAACATATTGAAGTTGGCGTAAAGCCATGGCGGCATAACGGCAGTGCATTAAGAAGAATTCTGTAATCTTATATTAAGTATAAAAACGATTTTTTTGTATATACACATTAGCAATCGATATCGAAATGCTTCAAATCAATAGTTTAACATATTTATGTTAATTAATTTCTGTATCTTACTTAAGTTTAAATAAAGCCATAACGGTATAACGGCAGTGCATTTGGAAGAATTCCGTAAACTTATATTTAGGTAAAAAGTCGATTTTGTTGTATATACTCATTTAGCAATCGTTATCGAAATGCTTCAAATCATTAGTTTAACATGTTTAAGTTAATTAACCTTCTTTAACGTATTGAAGTTGATATAAAGCCATGGCGGCATAACGACAGTGCATTTGGAAGAATTCCGTAATATTATATTTAGGTATAAAGTCGATTTTCTTGTATATATGCATTTAGTAATCGATATCGAAATGCTTCAAATAACTGGTTTAACATACTTAAATTAATAAACCTTCTCTAACGAACTCAAGTTGGCATAAAGCCATGGCGGCATAACGGCAGTGCATTTAGAAGAATTCCGTAACCTTATATTTAGGTATAAAGTCGATTTTTTGTATATACACATTTAGCATTCGATATCGAAAAGCTTCAAATCATTAGTTTAAAATATTTAAGTTAATAAAGCGTCTTTAAAAGAACTCCGTTATCTTATATTTAGGTATAAAGTTGATTTTCTTGTATATACACATTTAGCAATCGATATCAAAATGCTTCAAATCATTAGTTTAACATATTTGAGTTAATAAACCTTCTCTACCGAACTGAAGTTGGCATAGAGCCATGGCGGCATAACGGCAGTGCATTTAGAAGAAATCCGTAATCGTATGTTAAGGTTTAAAGTCGATTTTTTGTATATACACATTCAGCATTCGATATCGAAATGCTTCAAATCATTAGTTTAACATATTTAAATTAATTAGCCTTCTTTATCTTATTGAAGTTTACATAAAGCCATAACGGGATTACGGCAGTGCAATTGGAAGAACTCCGTAATCTTATATTTAGGTATAAAGTCGATTTTGCTGTATATACACACTAAGCAATCGATATCTAGATGCTTCAACTCAATAGTTTAACATATTTTAGTTAATTAACCATCTTTATCTTACTTAAGTCTACAAAAGCCTTAACGGCATAACGGCAGTGCATTTAGAAGAATTCCGTAATCTCATATTTAGGTATGAAATCGATTTTGTTGTATATACACAGTTAGCAATCGATATCGAAATGCCTCAAATCATTAGTTTAACATATTTAAGTTAATTAACCCTCTTTATCTTACTGAAGTCTACAAACGCCTTAGCGGCATAACGGCTAAGCATTTTGAAGAATTACGTAATCTTATATTTAGGTATAAAGGCGATTTTCTTGTATATACACATTTAGCAATAGATATCGAAATGCTTCAAATCATTAGTTTAACATATTCAAGTTAATTAACCTTCTTTAACGTATTGAAGTTGATATAAAGCCGTGGCGGCATAAATTCGATTTTCTTGTATATACACATTTAGCAATCGATATCTAAATGCTTCAAATCATTAGTTTAACATATTTAAGTTAATAAACCTTTTTTATCGTAGTGAAGTTGATATAAAGCCATGGTGGCATAATGACAGTACATTTGGAAGAATTCCGTAATCTTATATTTAGGTATAAAGTCGATTTTCTTGTATATATGCATTAAGCAATCGATACCGAAAAGCTTCAAATAACTGGTTTAACATATTTAAGTTAGTAAACCATCTTTAAGGAACAGAAGTTAACATAAAGCCATAACGGCATAACGGCAAAGCATTTGGATGAATTCCGTAATCGTATATTTAGGTAAAAAGTCGATTTTGTTGTATATACACATTTAGCAATCGATATCGAAATGCTTCAAATCATTAATTTAACATGTTTAATTTAATCAACCTTCTTTAACGTATTGAAGTGGATATAAAGCCATGGCGGCAAAACGGCAGTTCATTTGGAAGAATTCCGTAATCTTATATTTAGGTATAAAGTCGATTTTCTAGTATATACGCATTAAGCATTCGATTTCGAAATGCTTTAAATAACTGGTTTAACATATTTAAGTTAATAAACCTTCTTTAACGAACTGCAGTTAACATAAAGCCGTAACGGCATAACGGCATAGCGGCAGTGCATTCAAAAGAACTCCGTTATCTTGTATTTAGGTATAGATTCGATTTTCTTGAATATACACATTTAGCAATCGATATCGAAATGCTTCAAATCATAAGTTTAACATATTTGAGCTAATAAACCTTCTCTAACGAACTTAAGTTGGCATAAAGCCATGGCGGCATAACGGCAGTGCATTTAAAAGAATTCCGTAATCTTATATTTAAGTATAAAGTCGATTTTTTGTATATACACAGTAAGCATTCGATATCGAAAAGCTTCTAATCATTAGTTTAAAATATTTAAGTTAATTCACCTTCTTTAACGTATTGAAGGTGATATAAAGCCATGGCGGCATAACGACAGTACATTTGGAAGTATTCCGTAATCTTATATTTAGATATAAAGTCGATTTTCTTGTATTTACACATTTAGCAGTCGATATCGAAATGCTTCAAATCATTAGTTTAACATATTTTAGTTAATTAACCATCTTTATCTTACTTAAGTCTACAAAATCTTTAACGGCATAACGCCAGTACATTTAGAAGAATTACGTAATATTATATTCAGTTATAAAGTCGATTTTCTTGTATATACTGATTTAGCAATCGATATCGAAATGCTTCCAATCATTAGTTTAACATATTAAAGTTAATAAAGCTTCTTTAACGCATTGAAGTTAACATAAAGCCATGGCGGCATAACGGCAGTGCATGTGGAGGAATTCCGTAATCTTATATTTAGGTATAAATTCGATTTTCTTGTATATACACATTTAGCAATCGATATCGAAATGCTTCAAACCATTAGTTTAACATATTTAAGTTAATTAATCTTCTTAATGTATTGAAGGTGATATAAGGCCATGGCGGCATAACGACAGTACATTTGGAAGAATTCCGGAATCTTATGTTTAGGTTTAAAGTCGATTTTCTTTTATATACACATTTAGCAATCGATATCGAAATGCTTCAAATCATAAGTTTAACATATTTAAGTTAATTAACTCTCTTTATCTTACTAAAGTCTACAAAAGCCTTAACGGCATAACGGCAGTGCATTTGGAAGAATTCCGTAATCTTATATTTAGGTATATAGTCGATTTTGTTGTATATACGCATTTAGCAATCGATATCGAAATGCTTGAAATCATTAATTTAACATATTTAAGTAACTAAAGTTTCTTTAACGCACTGAAGTTAACATAAAGCCATGGCGTCATAACGGCAGTGCATGTGGAGGAATTCCGTAATCTTATATTTAGGTATAAAGTCGATTTTGTGGTATATACGCATTTAGCAATAGATACCGAAATGCTTCAAATCATTAGTTTAACATATTTAAGTTAGTAAAGCTTCTTTAACGTATTGAAGGTGACATAAAGCCATGGCGGCATAACGACAGTGCATTTAGAAGAATTTCGTTATCTTATATTTAGGTATAAATTCGATTTTCTTGTATATTCACATTTAGCAATCGATATCGAAATGCTTCAAATCATTAGTTTAACATATTTAAGTTAATTAACCTTCTTTATCTTTTTAAAGTCTACAAAAGCCTTAACGGCATAACGGCAGTGCATTTGGAAGAATTCCGTAATCTTATATTTAGGTGTAAAGTCGATTTTCTTAAATTTACACAATTAGCAATCGTAATCGAAATGCTTGAAATCATTAATTTAACATATTTAAGTTACTAAAGTTTCTTTAACGCACTGAAGTTAACATAAAGCCATGGCGTCATAACGGCAGTGCATGTGGAAGAATTCCGTAATCTTATATTTATGTATAAATTCGATTTTCTTGTATATAGACATTAAGCAATCGATATCGAAATGCTTCAAATTATTAGTTTAACATATTTAAGTAAATAAAGCGTCTTTAACGCACTGAAGTTAACATAAAGCCATGGCGGCATAACGGCAGTGCATGTAGAAGAATTCCGTAATCTTATATTTAGGTATAAAGGCGATTTTCTTGTATATACTCATTTAGCAATCGATATCGAAATGCTTCAAATCGTTAGTTTAACATATTTAAGTTAATTAACCCTCTTTATCTTACTAAAGTCTACAACAGCCTTATCGGCATAACGGCAGTGCATTTAGAAGAATTACGTAAACTTATATTTCGGTTTAAAGTCGATTTTCTTGTATACACTCATTTATCAATCGTAATCGAAATGCTTCAAATCAGTAGTCTAACATATTTAAGTTAATTAACCCTCTTT
>JAPZAG010000475.1:0-12881 GCA_027475135.1 Bactrocera correcta
GTGTAAAGTCGATTTTCTTAAATTTACACAATTAGCAATCGTAATCGAAATGCTTGAAATCATTATTTAACATATTTAAGTTACTAAAGTTTCTTTAACGCACTGAAGTTAACATAAAGCCATGGTGTCATAACGGCAGTGCATGTGGAAGAATTCCGTAGTCTTATATTTAGGTATAAAGAAGACTTTCTTGTATATATGCATTTAGCAATCGATTTCGAAATGCTTCAGATAACTGGTTTAACATATTTAAGTTAATAAACCTTCTTTAACGAACAGAAGTTAACATAAAGCCACAACGGCATAACGGCAGTGCATTTAGAAGAATTCCGTAAACTTATATTTAGATATAAAGGCGATTTTCTTGTATATACTCATTTAGCAATCGATATCGAAATGCTTCAAATCATTAGTTTAACATATTTAAGTTAATTAACCCTCTTTATATTACTAAAGTCTACAAAAGCCTTAACGGCATAACGGCAGTGCATTTAGAAGAATTACGTAAACTTATATTTAGGTTTAAAGTCGATTTTCTTAAATTTACACAATTAGCAATCGTAATCGAAATGCTTGAAATCATTAATTTAACATATTTAAGTTACTAAAGTTTCTTTAACGCACTGAAGTTAACATAAAGCCATGGTGTCATAACGGCAGTGCATGTGGAAGAATTCCGTAATCTTATATTTAGGTATAAATTCGATTTTCTTGTATATACACATTTAGCAATCGATATTGAAATGCTTCAAATCATTAGTTTAACATATTTAAGTTAATAAAGCTTCTTTAACGCACTGAAGTTTACATAAAGCCATGGCGGCATAACGACAGTACATTTGGAAGAATTCCGTAATCTTATATTTAGGTATAAAGAAGACTTTCTTGTATATATGCATTTAGCAATCGATTTCGAAATGCTTCAGATAACTGGTTTAACATATTTAAGTTAATAAACCTTCTTTAACGAACAGAAGTTAACATAAAGCCACAACGGCATAACGGCAGTGCATTTAGAAGAATTCCGTAAACTTATATTTAGATATAAATTCGATTTTCTTGTATATACTCATTTAGTAATCGATATCGAAATGCTTCAAATCATTAGTTTAACATATTTAAGTTAATTAAATCTCTTTATCTTACTAAAGTCTACAAAAGCCTTAACGGCATAACGGCAGTGCATTTAGAAGAATTACGTAAACTTATATTTAGGTTTAAAGTCGATTTTCTTGTATATACTCATTTATCAATCGTAATCGAAATGCTTCAAATCAGTAGTCTAATATATTTAAGTTAATTAACCCTCTTTATCTTACGAAAGTATACAAATCCTTAACGGCATAACGGCAGTGCATTTAGAAGAATTACGTTAACTTATATTTAGGTTTAAAGTCGATTTTCTTGTTTATACTCATTTAGCAATCGATATGGAGATGCTTCAACCCATAAGTTTAACATATTTGAGTTAATAAACCTTCTTTAACGAACTGAAGTTAACATAAAGCCTTAACGGCATAACGGCAGTGCGTGTAAAAGAATTCCGTTATCTTATATTTAGGTATAAATTCGATTTTCTTGTATATACACATTTAGCAATCGATATCGAAATGCTTCAAATCATTAGTTTAACATATTTAAGTTAATTAACCTTCTTTTTCTTACTGAAGTTAACATAAAGCCATAACGGCATAACGGCAGTGCATTTAGAAGAATTCCGTTATCATATATTTAGGTATAAAGTCGATTTTCTTGTATATACACATTTAGCAATCGATATCGAAATGATTCAAATCATTAGTTTAACATATTTAAGTTTAATTACCTTCTTCAGCAGAGATGGGTGGAGATCGACGTCAGATTGTCGAGTATGGTGCTAAGCTATGTACTCGACAATCCGGCGGGTCCTCACCCGGAGTTTGACTCCTCTGAGACCCTCAGGGGCTACAGGGTCATCAAGTGCGCGGACCAAGCCTCGTTAGGTTTCCTGACGGGTAGTGTTGCTAAAATTAGCAACGCCTTTGATGGCCTCCAATTGAGGCTTTTACCCGCCAGCGATATTCCGAAGAGGCCTCGGGCTCGCATTTGGCTACCCCCACTAGAGGAGCCAGGCGAAAAACTCCTGAGGTGTATTAAGCTGCAAAACAAATCTATACCTGGTATAGATGAGTGGCAGCTTATCAAGGAGGAAAACCCAAATAAATCAAGCAAGCCAATACTAGTGGCCATTTGTGAGGAATCCATTGAGGCTCTGAAGAAGACTGACAACAAAATCAGCTTCGGAATACGCAAGGCCAGATTAAAAATCTTCCAAGGCGACAAAGCGGCTGACGAAGACGACACGGAAGATGTCGACGACGCCAGCCAGTTGCTAAGGAATGTGGGCATTGAAGAACCCCGGGATGTCCAATAATAACAGCATGAGGTGTGTACAGATTAACCTGCAGCACTCGAAGAGTGCTACAGCAAATCTGACAACCCTCGTGGACGAGGGGGGCATCGACATCAGCCTAATACAGGAGCCCTGGGTCAATGAAGATTCCATAAAAGGGCTAAACAGCAGCAATTATAACCTGTTTTACACGCGGAACAGAGGTAAACCTAGGGCATGCATTCTTATCAATAAAAGTATAAATGCATTTCTTTGTCCTAATTACAGCACAGCAGATATCACAGTGGTGAAGGTGGAGCCCTTCTTCTTGGTCTCGGCCTACTTGGCCCATGACGAAGACATACCACCGGCCCCGCTCACCAGGCTAGTAGAGGAGAACAAGAAGGATGATGTCCTAATAGGGTGTGATGCAAATGCAAGGCACACCGTATGGGGTAGCTCCAGCATAAACACCAGAGGTGAGTCACTCTTGCAGTATATTTTGAATAGTAATCTAAGTATTTGCAACAAGGGCGATAAGCCAACTTTTATTTTCCCAAGCTCAGATAGGTTCCCGGGGTGGGAGGAGGTTCTTGACCTCACGCTATCAACAGACACAGACAGTCTCGTTGTGGATAACTGGAGGGTATCCGACGAGCCTTCCATGTCGGATCACTCCTGGATACTCTTCAGCATCCGCGAGAGGTACAGTGCGCCTCTCACATACCGGAACCCTAGAAGAACGGCATGGGGAAAATTTACCAGTATAGCAACAAAATGCCTCGAAAAGGGAGGCAATAAGAGTATCAGAAATTCAGAGGAACTAGATTCAGAAGTTGAGAAGTTGGAAAAAATCCTAATCACAACTTTTAATAAATCTACTCCGCTAACAGTTTTGAAAAAGAGAAAGTCTCTTCCTTGGTGGAACAGTGAACTCAAGAAGTTGAGAACACAACTAAGGAAAGCTTTCAATGAAAGTTTTAGAACCAAAATCTGGCAGCCATATAAAGACCTTATGAAGGAATACAAAAAAGCAGTCAGGAAAGCTAAAAATGACTCATGGCGAACTTTCTGCACATCGATTGAAAGTTGCAGAGAAGCCGCTAGGCTGAGTAAAATGCTATCCAAAGACCATACTAATACTGCCTACATTAGGGCGGAGGGTAGTGATTGGACCTCCTCGGCAAAAGAGTCTCTGGAGGTACTAATGACAACACACTTCCCCGGGAGTCAGCAAGCACCTTCAACGAGGGTTCAACCGGAACCACCGGTGAAAGCAGCTGACTATCGAAGCCAAATAATAGACAAAAGGAAAATCGAATATGCCATAAATAGTTTTGCACCATTTAAAGCGGCAGGTCCTGACGGGATTATGCCCATAATGCTGCAGAAACTGGTAGAACCCATGGTTCTGAGGCTTGAAAATATTTACAAAGCAAGCATTCAACTATCTTACATCCCAAGAAGTTGGAAAAGGAGCAAAGTTGTGTTCCTTCCGAAACCAGGCAGAAGAACACACGAGAATGCCAAGGATTTTAGACCTATAAGCCTTACCTCATTTATGCTGAAGGTACTAGAAAGGCTAATAGATATACACGTAAGAACAATAATGGCGGAGAAGTTATCGAAGTCCCAACATGCGTACATAAAGGGCCGATCAACCGAAACCGCCCTTCACGAGGTGATAAGTGTAATTGAAAAATCACTACACCACAAACAATACACCATGGCTGCCTTTCTAGACATAGAGGGCGCCTTCAATAACATAAAAGTAAATTCGATAATTAATTCTCTGGCGCATGGGGGCATAGATGACACTGTGTGCAGATGGATACTATCGATGCTTGAGAATAGGAAGATTATAGCTTCAAACGGCGCTGCAACACAAACAAGTTATGTGAGTAGAGGGACGCCTCAAGGGGGGGTCCTCTCTCCGTTCTATGGGTTGTAGCGCTGAACTCCTCCAATTAAACGGTGGAGGAGTGAAAGCAGTAGCATATGCAGACGATATAGTGTTGTTGGTATCAGGAATGTTCCCTTCTACAGTCAGCGAGATTATGGAAAGAGCACTTCGTAGGTTAAACCTATGGGCTAAAAGCAATGGTCTAGGGGTTAACCCGAATAAAACAGAACTGATGCTATTCACTAGCAGAACCAAAATACCTCAGTTTCAACTTCCGGTACTAAACGGCACAACACTCACTCTATCCCCAACAGCTAAGTATTAGGGGGTGGAGATTGACGCCTAACTGTCCTGGAAAATAAATATAGAAAAAAGAATAAACAAAGCTTACATGGCCTACTACACTTGTAAGAAAATCGTCAACAGGAATTGGGGCCTCAAACCAAGTATAATCATGTGGATGTACACGGCGGTCATAAGACCCATACTCACATATGGAGCTCTGGTATGGTGGCCAGCGCTAAATAAACAGTACAACATTAGAAAATTAAATGGAATACAAAGAGCAGCATGTGCGGGTGTTACGGGCGCAATCAGGTCATGTCCGACTGATGCGCTCAATGTGATCCTGCATCAACTACCAATGGACATTTTTATTCAAAAAACAGCAGCTATTGCGGCGATAAGAATAAAAGAATTGGGAGGTTGGAATCAGCAGAACTACGGACATAGTGTAATCCTGAATAAGCTCACTATTAATAAATCAGACTACATTCCACCAAAGCTGGATTTCAATAGCCACTTCCAGGTGAGGATACCATCTAGACGAGAATGGAGAAGAGGCTCAGTTGCAGAGGAGGGTACCACCTCAGTCTATACCGACGGGTCCAAAATGGACTGCGGAGTGGGCACGGGGGTATTCTCCGCTGATCTGGGCATATCTCTCTCTATACGTCTACCGAACTCGGCTAGCATCTTCCAAGCAGAAGTACTAGGCATAGAAAAAGCCTGCGGAGTTCTATTAGAAAATCACGGGAATATACATAATGCAACTATATTTACGGATAGCCAGGCGGCCCTCCTGGCATTGTCTTCACCCATGACAAATTCCAGTATAGTTCACAACTGCAAGAGAGCACTAAGCACAATAAAAGACAAGCTCCAGCTAAACTTGATCTGGGTTCCCGGCCACAGGAACATTTTCGGTAACGAAAAAGCAGATGAGTTGGCAAAGGCAGGAGATTTCCTCAATGAATCCGAGGCGGAGCTCATACCGAGCCCGCTAGGATCGATCAAAAGAGAGATCAATAAACAATCTCAACAAATTGCAAACAACAGGTGGAAAAACAGTACAAAATGCGTCATAACTAAACAATTATGGCTAACATACGACAGGAAAAGAACCAACGACCTATTAAATAGGTCAAGAAAAAGTATTTACAGAATAACAGCTACTACAACAGGGCACTGGCCATTTGGGGTACATGCGTCCAAAATGGGTATGCCCTACAACGACATCTGCCGAAGCTGCGGAGTAGCAGGGAACAAGGAAACAATCCTCCACTTTCTCTGCGAATGCCCGGCTCTGGCACAGATACGACACAAAACACTCGGAATCCACCAAGCACCAAACCTTGAATGGATTTCCACCAAAAGCATATCGGACATAAGTAGTTTCATCGAAACCTCAAAATGGCTTGAGAGAGAGGGTGGAACGTAACAGCTGATACAGGAGGTTCTACGAATAGTGTATCAAAATGGCACATCAGTGCTAATTGAGCCCGATAGGGCTGCACTCCTACCTACCTACCTACCTTCTTTAACGAAATGAAGTTGGCATAAGGCCATGGCGGCATAACGGCAGTGCATTTAGAAGAATTCCGTAATCGTATATTTAGGTACAAAGTCGATTTTCTTGTATATACACATTTAGCAATCGATACCGAAATGCTTCAAATCATTAGTTTAACATATTTAAGTTAATAAACCTTCTTTATCTTACTGAACTTCACATAATGTCATAACGGTATAACGGCAGCGCATTTGGAAAAATTCCGTAATCTTATGTTTAGGTATAAAGTCGATTTTGTTGTATATACACATTTAGCAATCGATATCGAGATGCTTCAACCCATTAGTTTAACATATTTAAGTTAATAAACCTTCTTTAACGAACTGAAGTTGGCATAAAGCCCTGGCAACATAACGACAGTGCATGTAGAGGAATTCCATAATATTATATTTAGGTATAAAGTCGATTTTGCTGTATATACACACTTAGCAATCGATATAGAAATGCTTCAAATCATTAGTTAAACATATTTAAGTTAATTAAACTTCTATATCTTACTGAAGTTAACATAAAGCCACAACGGCATAACGGCAGTGCATTTAGAAGAATTCCGTTATCATATATTTAGGTATAAAGTCGATTTTCTTTTATATACACATTTAGCAATCGATATCGAAATGATTCAAATCATTAGTTTAACATATTTAAGTAAATAAACCTTCTTTAACGCACTGAAGTTAACACAATATCGAAATGCTTCAAATCATTAGTGTAACATACTTAAGTTAATTAACCTTCTTTAACGTATTGAAGTTGATAAAAAGCCATGGCGGCATAACGACAGTACATTTGGAAGAATTCCATAATCTTATATTTAGGTAGAAAGTCGATTTTCTTGTATATATGCATTAAGCAATCGATTTCGAAATGCTTCAAATAACTAGTGTAACATATCAAAGTTAATAAAACTTCTTAAACGAACTGAAGTTAACATAAAGCCATAACGGCATAACGGCAGTGCATTTAGAAGAATTCCGTAATCTTATATTTAGGAAAAAGTTCGATTTTCTTGTATATACACATTTAGCAATCGATATCGAAATGCCTCAAATCATTAGTTTAACATATTTAAGTTAATTAACCCTCTTTATCTTACTGAAGTCTACAAACGCCTTAACGGCATAACGGCAAAGCATTTCGAAGAATTACGTAATCTTATATTTAAGTATAAAGTCGATTTTCTTGTATATACTCATTTAGCAATCGATATCGAAATGCTTCAAATCATTAGTTTAACATATTTAAGTTAACAAACCTACTTTAACGCACTGAAATTAAAACAAAGCCATGGCGGCATAACTGCAGTGCATGTAGAAGAATTCCGTAATCTTCTATTTAGGTATAAATTCGATTTTTTTGTATATGCACATTAAGCAATCGATATCGAAATGCTTCAAATCATTAGTTTAACATATTTAAGTTAACAAACCTACTTTAACGCACTGAAGTTAACACAATATCGAAATGCTTCAAATCATTAGTGTAACATATTTAAGTTAATTAACCTTCTTTAACGTATTGAAGTTGATATAAAGCCATGGCGGCATAACGACAGTACATTTGGAAGAATTCCGTAACCTTGTATTTAGGTATAAAGTCGATTTTCGTGTATATATGCATTAAGCAATCGATATCGAAATGCTTCAAATAACTGGTTTAATAAAGCTTCTTTAACGCACTGAAGTTAAGATAAAGCCATAACGGTATAACGGCAGTGCATTTGGAAGAATTCCGTAATCTTATATTAAGGTATAAAGTCGATTTTGTTGTATGTATATATGCATTTAGCAATCGATTTCGAAAATCTTCAAATCATAAGTTTAACATATTTAAGTTAATAAACCTTCTTTAACGTATTGAAGTTGATATAAAGCCATAGCGGCACAACGGCAGTGCATGAAGAAGAAATCCGTAATCTTATATTTAGGTATAAATTCGATTTTTTTGTATATACGCATTTAGCAATCGATAGCTAAATGCATAGTTTAACATTTTTAAGTTAATTAAACTTTTTTAACGTATTCAAGTTGATATAAAGCCATGGTGGCATAACGACAGTACATTTGGAAGAATTCCGTAATCTTATATTTAGGTATAGAGTCGATTTTCTTGTATATATGCATTAAGCAATCGATATCGAAATGCTTCAAATAACTGGTTTAACATATTTAAGTAAATAAAGCTTCTTTAACTAACTGAAGTTAACATTAAGCCATAACGGTATAACGGCAGTGCATTTGGAAGAATTCCGTAATCTTATATTTAGGTATAAAGTCGATTTTCTTGTATATGCACATTTAGCAATCGATATCGAAATGCCTCAAATCATTAGTTCAACATATTTAAGCTAATTAACCCTCTTTATCTTACTGAAGTCTACAAAAGCCTTAACGGCATAACGGCAGTGCATTCAGAAGAATTCCGTTATCATATATTTAGGTATAAAGTCGATTTTCTTGTATATACACATTTAGCAATCGATATCGAAATGCCTCAAATCATTAGTTTAACATATTTAAGTTAATTAACCCTCTTTATCTTACTGAAGTCTACAAACGCCTTAACGGCATAACGGCAGTGCATTTAGAAGAATAACGTAAACTTATATTTAGGTTTAAAGTCGATTTTTTGTATATACTCATTTATCAATCGATATACATTTAGCAATCGATATCTAAATGCATCAAATCATTACCAACGCCTTCCTCTGAGAAGCAACCCCACACCATAATAGAACCCCCGCTGTGCTTAACCGTCTTTCTAGTGTATTTTGGATCAAATGCTGTGTTTTTGGAACGTCTTACATATTGTTTACCATCTGATCCAAACATATTATTTTTTGTCTCATCAGACCACAACACATTTTTCCAATTTCGACGGAAAAGATGTTTTCTGGCAAAAGCAAGCCTGTTGTTTTTGTTTTTAAGTCTCAGCAAGGGTACTTTTCTAGGTGTTCTGGCAGGCAGATTGGCATCTGCCAACCTGTACCTAATGGTTCGGGTTGATACATTTAAACTCAATTCCACCTGCAGTTCTCTAGAGGACAGAAAAGAGTTAGCTTTGCAATGGCGAATTAAACCCCTGTCATCGCCAGCATACATTTTTCGTTTTCTACCTTGTGTTTCAGGCTTTTTTACACTATGAAGGGCAGCGAACACCTTCTTCTTGGAGCATTTAACCATATCTGCTATTTTACTCATTGAGTTTCCTTTTTTTCTCAGGTTAATTATTACATTCTTCTCCACTTCCGTGCAGTGTTTGTCTCGGCCCATTTTATTAGTTTTTATGGCAAAATACCTTATAGTATAAATTTAATTCATTTTACATTATTTTAAAACACAATTAGAAGCATCAAAAACAAATTTTTTACCTTTTAAAAAGCAAAAATATTAACAAACACGTTATGTTTCTATTATTTTTTCCAAGCGCTACTATTCACTTGTTCACTATCTCGCATATAAAGGTAAAATAAGACAAACTAGCGGAATAAAACGGGTTTGCAAAACAGTAACTGTTAACAGCTATTTGTGCAGGGTGGGCCATTTCAAGAAATATTTTTAAGAAGTATTGATATAACTGATTTATTATATGTAAACAACCCGTTTCTATTATTTTTTCCAACACTGTATATATGCATTTAGCAATCGATTTCGAAAATCTTCAAATCATTAGTTTAACATATTTAAGTTAATTAACCTTCTTTAACGTATTGAAGTTGATATAAAGCCATGGCGGCACAACGGCAGTGCATGTAGAAGAAATCCGTAATCTTATATTTAGGTATAAATTCGATTTTTTTGTATAAACGCATTTAGCAATCGATATCTAAATGCTTCAGATCATTAGTTTAACATATTTAAGTTAATTAACCTTTTTTAACGTATTGAAGTTGATATAAAGCCATGGTGGCATAACGACAGTACATTTGGAAGAATTCCGTAATCTTATATTTAGGTATAAAGTCGATTTTCTTGTATATATGCATTAAGCAATCGATATCGAAATGCTTCAAATCATTAGTTTAACATATTTAAGTAATTAACCCTCTTTATCTTACTGAAGTCTACAAAAGCCTTAACGGTATAACGGCAGTGCATTTGGAAGAATTCCGTAATCTTATATTTAGGTATAAAGTCGATTTTCTTGTATATACACATTTAGCAATCGATATCGAAATGCCTCAAATCATAAATTTAACAAATATTCTAAGTCTACAAAAGCCTTAACGGCATAACGGCAGTGCATTAGAAGAATTCCGTTATCATATATTTAGGTATAAAGTCGATTTTCTTGCATATACACATTTAGTCAATCGATATCGAAATGCCTCAAATCATAAATTTAACAAATTTTAAGTCTACAAAAGCCATAACGGCATAACGGCAAAGCATTTAGAAGAATTACGTAACCTTATATTTAGGTATAAAGTCGATTTTGTTGTATATACACATTTAGCAATCGATATCGAAATGCTTCAAATCATTAGTTTAACATATTTAAGCTAATTAACCCTCTTTATCTTACTAAAGTTTACAAAAGCCTTGACGGCATAACGGCAGTGCATTTAGAAGAATTCCGTAACCTTATATTTAGGTTAAAGTCGATTTTGTTGTATATACACATTTAGCAATCGATATCGAAATGCTTCAAATCATTAGTTTAACATATTTAAGTTTATTAACCCTCTTTATCTTACTGAAGTCTACAAACGCCTTAACGGCATAACGGCAAAGCATTTAGAAGAATTACGTAACCTTATATTTAGGTATAAAGTCGATTTTGTTGTATATACACATTTAGCAATCGATATCGAAATGCTTCAAATCATTAGTTTAACATATTTAAGTTAATTAACCCTCTTTATCTTACTAAAGTCTACAAAAGCTTAACGGCATAACGGCAGTGCATTTGGAAGAATTCCGTAATCTTATATTTAGGTATAAAGTCGATTTTCTTGTACATACTCATTTAGCAATCGATATCGAAATGCTTCAAATCATTAGTTTTAACATATTTAAGTTAATAAACCCTCTTTTAACGAACTGAAGTAGACGTATATCCATGGCGGCATAACGGCAGTGCATTTAGAATAGTTCCGTAATCTTATATTTAGGTATAAAGTCGATTTTCTTGTATATACGCATTTAGCAATCAGTAGTCTAACATATTTAAGTTAATAAACCTCCTTTAACGAACAGAAGTTAACATAAAGCCACAACGGCATAACGGCAGTGCATTTAGAAGAATTCTGTAATCTTATATTTTGGTAAAAAGGCGATTTTCTTGTATATACACATTAAGCAATCGATATAGAAATGTCTCAAATCATTAGTTTAACATATTTAAGTTATTTAACCCTCTTTACTTACTGAAGTCTACAAACGCCTTAACGGCATAACGGCAGTGCATTTAGAAGAATAACGTAACCTTATATTTAGGTATAAAGTCGATTTTGTTGTATATACACATTTAGCAATCGATATCGAAATGCTTCAAATCATTAGTTTAACATATTTAAGTTAATAGACCTCCTTTAGCAAACAGAAGTTAACATAAAGCCACAACGGCATAACGGCAGTGCATTTAGAAGAATAACGTAACCTTATATTTAGGTATAAAGTCGATTTTCTTGTACATACTCATTTATCAATCGATATCGGAACGCTTCAAATCAGTAGTCTAATATATTTAAGTTAATAAACCTCCTTTAACGAACAGAAGTTAACATAAAGCCACAACGGCATAACGGCAGTGCATTTAGAAGAGTTGCGTAACCTTATATTTAGGTATAAAGGCGATTTTCTTGTATATACACATTTAGCAATCGATATTGAAATGCCTCAAATCATTAGTTTAACATATTTAAGTTAATTAACCCTCTTTATCTTACTGAAGTCTACAAACGCCTTAACGGCATAACGGCAGTGCATTTAGAAGAATAACGTAACCTTATATTTAGGTTTAAAGTCGATTTTCTTGTACATACTCATTTATCAATCGATATCGGAACGCTTCAAATCAGTAGTCTAATATATTTAAGTTAATAAACCTCCTTTAACGAACAGAAGTTAACATAAAGCCACAACGGCATAACGGCAGTGCATTTAGAAGAATAACGTAACCTTATATTTAGGTATAAAGTCGATTTTCTTGTACATACTCATTTATCAATCGATATCGGAACGCTTCAAATCAGTAGTCTAATATATTTAAGTTAATAAACCTCCTTTAACGAACAGAAGTTAACATAAAGCCACAACGGCATAACGGCAGTGCATTTAGAAGAGTTGCGTAACCTTATATTTAGGTATAAAGGCGATTTTCTTGTATATACACATTTAGCAATCGATATTGAAATGCCTCAAATCATTAGTTTAACATATTTAAGTTAATTAACCCTCTTTATCTTACTGAAGTCTACAAACGCCTTAACGGCATAACGGCAGTGCATTTAGAAGAATAACGTAAACTTATATTTAGGTTTAAAGTCGATTTTCTTGTACATACTCATTTATCAATCGATATCGAAACGCTTCAAATCAGTAGTCTAACATATTTAAGTTAATAAACCTCCTTTAACGAACAGAAGTTAACATAAAGCCACAACGGCATAACGGCAGTGCATTTAGAAGAATTCGTAACTTATATTTAGGTTAAAGGCGATTTTCTTGTATATACACATTTAGCAATCGATATTGAAATGCCTCAAATCATTAGTTTAACATATTTAAGTTAATTAACCCTCTTTATCTTAC
>JAPZAG010000476.1:0-69512 GCA_027475135.1 Bactrocera correcta
CTTCAATATGTTAAAGAAGGTTAATTAACTTAAATATGTTAAACTAATGATTTGAGGCATTTCGATATCGATTGCTAAGTGTGTATATACAACAAAATCGACTTTATACCTAAATATACGCTTACGGAATCCTTCCAAATGCACTGCCGTTATGCCGTTATGGCTTTATGTTAACTTCAGTTCGTTAAAGAAGGTTTATTAACTTAGATATGTTACACCAGTTATTAGAAGCATTTCGAAATCGATTGCTTAATGCATATATACAAGAAAATCGACTTTATACCTAAATATAAAATTACGGAATTCTTCCAAATGTACTGCCGTTATACCGTTATGGTTTTATGTTAACTTCAGTCAGTTAAAGAAGGTTTATTAACTTAAATATGTTAAACCAGTTATTTGAAGCATTTCGATATCGATTGCTTAATGCATATATACAAGAAAATTGACTTTATACCTAAATATAAGATAACGTAATTCTTCTAAATGCTTTGCCGTTATGCCGTTAAGGCGTTTGTAGACTTCAGTAAGATAAAGAGGGTTAATTAACTTAAATATGTTAATCTAATGATTTGAGGCATTTCGATATCGAGTGCTTAATGAGTATATACAAGAAAATCAACTTTATACCTAAATATAAGATTACGTAATTCTTCTAAATGCTTTGCCGTTATGCAATTAAGGCGTTTGTACACTTCAAAAAGATAAAGAGGGTTAATTAACTTAAATATGTTAAACTTATGATTTGAGGCATTTCGGTATCGATTGCTAAATGTGTATATACAAGAAAATCGACCTTATACCTAAATATAAGATTACGGAATTCTTCCAAAATGCACTGCCGTTATACCGTTATGGCTTTATGTTAACTTCAGTTAGTTAAAGGAGGTTTGTTAACTTAAATATGTTAAACCAGTTATTTGAAGCATTTCGATATCGATTGCTAAATGTGTATGTGCAAGAAAATCGACTTTATACCTAAATATCAGATTACGGAAGTCTTCCAAATGCACTGCCGTTATGCCTTTATGGCTTTATGTTAACTTCAGTTCGTTTAAGAAGGTTTATTAACTTAGATATGTTACACCAGTTATTGGAATCATTTCAAAATCGATTGCTTAATGCATATATACAAGAAAATCGACTTTCTACCTAAATATAAGTTTACGGAATTCTTCTAAATGCACTGCCGTTATGCCGTTATGGCTTCATGTTAACTTCAGTTCGTTAAAGAAGGTTTATTAACTTAGATATGTTACACCAGTTATTAGAAGCATTTCGAAATCGATTGCTTAATGCATATATACAAGAAAATCGACTTTATACCTAAATATAAGATTACGGAATTCTTCCAAATGTACTGTCGTTATGCCGCCATGGCTTTATATGAACTTCAATATGTTAAAGAAGGTTAATTAACTTAAATATGTTAAACTAATGATTTGAGGCATTTCGATATCGATTGCTAAATGTGTATATACAAGGAAATCGACTTTATACCTAAATATAAGATTACGGAATTCTTCCAAATGCACTGCCGTTATACCGTTATGGTTTTATGTTAACTTCAGTTAATTAAGAAGGTTTATTAACTTAAATATGTTAAACCAGTTATTTGAAGCATGTCGATATCGATTGCTTAATGCATATATACAAGAAAATTGACTTTATACCTAAATATAAGATAACGTAATTCTTCTAAATGCTTTGCCGTTATGCCGTTAAGGCGTTTGTAGACTTCAGTAAGATAAAGAGGGTTAATTAACTTAAATATGTTAATCTATTGATTTGAGGCATTTCGATATCGAGTGCTAAATGAGTATATACAAGAAAATCAACTTTATACCTAAATATAAGATTACGTAATTCTTCTAAATGCTTTGCCGTTATGCAATTAAGGCGTTTGTACACTTCAAAAAGATAAAGAGGGTTAATTAACTTAAATATGTTAAACTAATGATTTGAGGCATTTCGATATCGATTGCTAAATGTGTATGTACAAGAAAATCGACTTTATACCTAAATATATGATAACGGAATTCTTCTACATGCACTGCCGTTATGCCGTTAAGGCGTTTGTAGACTTCAGTAAGATAAAGAGGGTTAATTAATTTAAATATGTTAAACTAATGATTTGAGGCATTTCGATAGCGATTGCTAAATGTGTATATACAAGAAAATCGACTTTATACGTAAATATATGATAACGGAATTCTTCTACATGTACTGCCGTTATGCCGTTAAGGAGTTTGTAGACTTCAGTAAGATAAATAGGGTTAATTAACTTAAATATGTTAAACTAATGATTTGAGGCATTTCGATATCGATTGCTAAATGTGTATATACAAGAAAATCGACTTTATACCTAAATATAAGATTACGTAATTCTTCTAAATGCTTTGCCGTTATGCCGTTAAGGCGTTTGTATTCTTCAGTAAGATAAAGAGGGTTAATTAACTTAAATATGGTAAACTAATGATTTGAGGCCTTTCGATATCGATTGCTAAATGTGTATATACAACAAAATCGACTTTATACCTAAATATAAGATTACGGAATTCTTCTAAATGCACTGCCGTCATGCCGCCATGGCTTTATGTTAACTTCGGTGCGTTTAAGAAGCTTTATTAACTTAAATATGTTAAACTTATGATTTGAGGATTTTCGAAGTCGATTGCTAAATGAGTATATACAAGAAAATCGACTTTATACCTAAATATATGATAACGGAATTCTTCTACATGTACTGCCGTTATGCCGTTAAGGAGTTTGTAGACTTCAGTAAGATAGAGAGGGTTAATTAGCTTAAATATGTTAAACTAATGATTTGAAGCATTTCGATATCGATTGCTAAATGTGTATATACAAGAAAATTGATTTTATACCTACATATAAGATTACGTAATTCTTCTAAATGCTTTGCCGTTATGCCGTTAAGATGTTTGTAGACTTCAGTAAAATAAAGAGGGTTAATTAACTTAAATATGTTAAACTAACGATTTGAAGCATTTCGATTTCGATTGCTAAATGAGTATTTACAAGAAAAGCGACTTTATGCCTGAATATAAGATTACGGAATTCTTCTAAATGCTTTGCCGTTATGCCGTTAAGGCGTTTGTAGACTTCAGTAAGATATAGAGGGTTAATTAGCTTAAATATGTTAAACTAATGATTTGAAGCATTTCGATATCGATTGCCAAATGTGTATATACAACAAAATTGACTTTATACCTAAATATATGATAACGGAATTCTTCTACATGCACTGCCGTTATGCCGTTAAGGCGTTTGTAGACTTCAGTAAGATAAAGGGGGTTAATTAACTTAAATATGTTAAACTAATGATTTTAGGCATTTCGATATCGATTGCTAAATGTGTATATACAAGAAAATCGACTTTATACCTAAATATAAGATTACGGAATTCTTCCAAATGCACTGCCGTTATACCGTTATGGTTTTATGTTAACTTTAGTTAGTTGAAGAAGGTTTATTAACTTAAATATGTTAAACCAGTTATTTGAAGCATTTCGATATCGATTGCTTAATGCATATATACAAGAAAATTGACTTTATACCTAAATATAAGATAACGTAATTCTTCTAAATGCTTTGCCGTTATACCGTTAAGGTTTTATGTTAACTTCAGTAAGTTAAAGAATCTTTATTAACTTAAATATGTTAAACTAATGATTTGAAGATTTTCGAAATCGATTGCTAAGTGCATATATACAAGAAAATCTTCCTTATACCTAAATATAAGATAACGGAATTCTTCCAAATGTACTGTCGTTATGCCGTCATGGCTTTATATGAACTTCAATATGTTAAAGAAGGTTAATTAACTTAAATATGTTAAACTAATGATTTGAGGCATTTCGATATCGATTGCTAAGTGTGTATATACAACAAAATCGACTTTATACCTAAATATAAGATAACGTAATTCTTCTAAATGCTTTGCCGTTATGCCGTTAAGGCGTTTGTAGACTTCAGTAAGATAAAGAGGGTTAATTAACTTAAATATGTTAATCTAATGATTTGAGGCATTTCGATATCGAGTGCTTAATGAGTATATACAAGAAAATCAACTTTATACCTAAATATAAGATTACGTAATTCTTCTAAATGCTTTGCCGTTATGCAATTAAGGCGTTTGTACACTTCAAAAAGATAAAGAGGGTTAATTAACTTAAATATGTTAAACTTATGATTTGAGGCATTTCGGTATCGATTGCTAAATGTGTATATACAAGAAAATCGACCTTATACCTAAATATAAGATTACGGAATTCTTCCAAAATGCACTGCCGTTATACCGTTATGGCTTTATGTTAACTTCAGTTAGTTAAAGGAGGTTTGTTAACTTAAATATGTTAAACCAGTTATTTGAAGCATTTCGATATCGATTGCTAAATGTGTATGTACAAGAAAATCGACTTTATACCTAAATATCAGATTACGGAAGTCTTCCAAATGCACTGCCGTTATGCCTTTATGGCTTTATGTTAACTTCAGTTCGTTTAAGAAGGTTTATTAACTTAGATATGTTACACCAGTTATTGGAATCATTTCAAAATCGATTGCTTAATGCATATATACAAGAAAATCGACTTTCTACCTAAATATAAGTTTACGGAATTCTTCTAAATGCACTGCCGTTATGCCGTTATGGCTTCATGTTAACTTCAGTTCGTTAAAGAAGGTTTATTAACTTAGATATGTTACACCAGTTATTAGAAGCATTTCGAAATCGATTGCTTAATGCATATATACAAGAAAATCGACTTTATACCTAAATATAAGATTACGGAATTCTTCCAAATGTACTGTCGTTATGCCGCCATGGCTTTATATGAACTTCAATATGTTAAAGAAGGTTAATTAACTTAAATATGTTAAACTAATGATTTGAGGCATTTCGATATCGATTGCTAAATGTGTATATACAAGGAAATCGACTTTATACCTAAATATAAGATTACGGAATTCTTCCAAATGCACTGCCGTTATACCGTTATGGTTTTATGTTAACTTCAGTTAATTAAGAAGGTTTATTAACTTAAATATGTTAAACCAGTTATTTGAAGCATGTCGATATCGATTGCTTAATGCATATATACAAGAAAATTGACTTTATACCTAAATATAAGATAACGTAATTCTTCTAAATGCTTTGCCGTTATGCCGTTAAGGCGTTTGTAGACTTCAGTAAGATAAAGAGGGTTAATTAACTTAAATATGTTAATCTATTGATTTGAGGCATTTCGATATCGAGTGCTAAATGAGTATATACAAGAAAATCGACTTTATACCTAAATATAAGATTACGTAATTCTTCTAAATGCTTTGCCGTTATGCAATTAAGGCGTTTGTACACTTCAAAAAGATAAAGAGGGTTAATTAACTTAAATATGTTAAACTAATGATTTGAGGCATTTCGATATCGATTGCTAAATGTGTATGTACAAGAAAATCGACTTTATACCTAAATATATGATAACGGAATTCTTCTACATGCACTGCCGTTATGCCGTTAAGGCGTTTGTAGACTTCAGTAAGATAAAGAGGGTTAATTAATTTAAATATGTTAAACTAATGATTTGAAGCATTTCGATATCGATTGCTAAATGTGTATAAACAAGAAAATCAACTTAATACCTAAATATAAGATAACGGAATTCTTCCAAATGCACTGTCGTTGTGCCGTTAAGGCTTTTGTAGACTTTAGTAAGATAAAGAGCGTTAATTAGTTTAAATATGTTAAACTAATGATTAGAAGCATTTCGATATCGATTGCTAAATGTGTATATACAACAAAATCGACTTTATACCTAAATATAAGATTACGTAATTCTTCTAAATGCTTTGCCGTTATGCCGTTAAAACGTTCAGTAAGATAAAGAGGGTTAATTAACTTAAAGAGGGTTAATTAACTTAAATATGTTAAACTAATGATTTGAAGCATTTCTATATCGATTGCTAAATGAGTAAAAACAAGAAAATCGACTTTATACCTAAATATAAGATTACGTAATTCTTCTAAATGCTTTGCCGTTATGCCGTTAAGATGTTTGTAGACTTCAGTAAAATAAAGAGGGTTAATTAACTTAAATATGTTAAACTAATGATTTGAAGCATTACGATTTCGATTGCTAAATGAGTATATACAAGAAAATCGACTTTATACCTAAATATAAGATTACATAATTCTTCTAAATGCTTTGCCGTTATGCCGTTAAGGCGTTTGTAGACTTCAGTAAGATAAAGAGATTTAATTAATTTAAATATGTTAAACTAATGATTTGAAGCATTTCGATATCGATTGCTAAATGTGTATATACAAGAAAATCGACTTAATACCTAAATATAAGATAACGGAATTCTTCCAAATGCACTGCCGTTGTGCCGCTAAGGCTTTTGTAGACTTTAGTAAGATAAAGAGCGTTAATTAGCTTAAATATGTTAAACTAATGATTTGAAGCATTTCGATATCGATTGCTAAATGCATATATACAAGGAAATTGACTTTATACCTAAATATAAGATAACGTAATTCTTCTAAATGCTTTGCCGTTATGCCGTTAAAACGTTCAGTAAGATAAAGAGGGTTAATTAACTTAAAGAGGGTTAATTAACTTAAATATGTTAAACTAATGATTTGAAGCATTTCTATATCGATTGCTAAATGAGTAAATACAAGAAAATCGACTTTATACCTAAATATAAGATTACGTAATTCTTCTAAATGCTTTGCCGTTATGCCGTTAAGATGTTTGTAGACTTCAGTAAAATAAAGAGGGTTAATTAACTTAAATATGTTAAACTAATGATTTGAAGCATTTCGATTTCGATTGCTAAATGAGTATATACAAGAAAAGCGACTTTATACCTAAATATAAGATTACATAATTCTTCTAAATGCTTTGCCGTTATGCCGTTAAGGCGTTTGTAGACTTCAGTAAGATAGAGAGGGTTATTTAACTTAAATATGTTAAGCTAATGATATGAAGCATTTCGGTTTCGATTGCTAAATGAGTATATACAAGAAAATCGACTTTATACCTAAATATAAGATTATGTAATTCTTCCAAATGCTTTGCCGTTATGCAGTTAAGGCGTTTGTAGACTTCAGTAAGATAAAGAGGGTTAATTAACTTAAATATGTTAAACTAATGATTCGAGGCATTTCGATATCGATTGCTAAATGTGTATGTACAAGAAAATCGACTTTATACCTAAATATATGATAACGGAATTCTTCTACATGCACTGCCGTTATGCCGTTAAGGCGTTTGTAGACTTCAGTAAGATAAAGGGGGTTAATTAATTTAAATATGTTAAACTAATGATTTGAGGCATTTCGATATCGATTGCTAAATGTGTATATACAAGAAAATCGACTTAATACCTAAATATATGATAACGGAATTCTTCCAAATGAACTGCCGTTATGCCGTTAAGGCTTTTGTAGACTTTAGTAAGATAAAGAGGGTTAATTAGCTTAAATATGTTAAACTAATGATTTAAAGTATTTCGATATCGATTGCTAAATGTGTATATACAACAAAATCGACTTTATACCTAAATATAAGATTACGTAATTCTTCTAAATGCTTTGCCGTTATGCCGTTAAAACGTTCAGTAAGATAAAGAGGGTTAATTAACTTAAAGAGGATTAATTAACTAAAATATGTTAAACTAATGATTTGAAGCATTTCTTTATCGATTGCTTAATGAGTATATACAAGAAAAGCGACTTTATACCTAAATATAAGATTACGCAATTCTTCTAAATGCTTTGCCGTTATGCCGTTAAGGCGTTTGTAGGCTTCAGTAAGATAAAGAGGGTTAATTAACTTAAATATGTTAAACTAATGATTTGAAGCATTTCGATTTCGATTGCTAAATGAGTATATACAAGAAAAGCGACTTTATACCTAAATATAAGATTACGCAATTCTTCTAAATGCTTTGCCGTTATGCCGTTAAGGCGTTTGTAGGCTTCAGTAAGATAAAGAGGGTTAATTATCGTAAATATGTTAAACTAATGATTTGAAGCATTTCGATTTCGATTGCTAAATGAGTATAAACAAGAAAATCGACTTTATACCTAAATATAAGATTACGTAATTCTTCTAAATGCTTTGCCGTTATGCCGTTAAGCCGTTTGTAGACTTCAGTAAGATAAAGAGGGTTAATTATCGTAAATATGTTAAACTAATGATTTGAAGCATTTCGATTTCGATTGCTAAATGAGTATATACAAGAAAATCGACTTTATACCTAAATATAAGATCACGTAATTCTTCTAAATGCTTTGCCGTTATGCAGTTAAGGCGTTTGTAGACTTCAGTAAGATAAAGAGGGTTAATTATCGTAAATATGTTAAACTAATGATTTGAAGCATTTCGATTTCGATTGCTAAATGAGTATATACAAGAAAATCGACTTTATATCTAAATATAAGATTACGTAATTCTTCTAACTTCTTTGCCGTTATGCCGTTAAGGCGTTTGTAGACTTCAGTAAGATAAAGAGGGTTAATTAACTTAAATATGTTAAACTTATGATTTGAGGCATTTAGATATCGATTTCTAAATGTGTATATACAACAAAATCGACTTTATACCTACATGCACTGCCGTTATGCCGTTAAGGCGTTTGTAGATCTCAGTAACATAAAGGGGGTTAATTAACTTACATATATTAAACTAATGATTTGAGGCATTTCGATAGCGATTGCTAAATGTGTATATACAAGAAAATCGACTCTATACTAAATATATGATAACGGAATTCTTCTAAATGCTTTGCCGTTATGCCGTTAAGGCGTTTGTATACTTCAGTAAGATAGAGAGGGTTAATTAACGTAAATATATTAAACTAATGATTTGAGGCTTTTCGATAGCGATTGCTAAATGTGTATGTACAAGAAAATCGACTTTATACCTAAATATATGATAACGGAATTCTTCTACATGCACTGCCGTTATGCCGTTAAGGCGTTTGTAGACGTCAGTAAGATAAAGGGGGTTAATTAACTTAAATATGTTAAACTAATGATTTGAGGCATTTCGATATCGATTGCTAAATGTGTATATACAAGAAAATCGACTTTATATCTAAATATAAGATTACGGAATTCTTCCAAATGCACTGCCGTTATACCGTTATGGTTTTATGTTAACTTCAGTTAGTTAAAGAAGGTTTATTAACTTAGATATGTTACACCAGTTATTAGAAGCATTTCGAAATCGATTGCTTAATGCTTATATACAAGAAAATCGGCTTTAAACCTAAATATTAGATTACGGAATTCTTCCAAATGTACTGTCGTTATGCCGCCATGGCTTTATATGAACTTCAATATGTTAAAGAAGGTTTATTAACTTAAATATGTTAAACTAATGATTTGAGGCATTTCGATATCGATTGCTAAATGTGTATATACAAGAAAATCGACTTTATACTTAAATATAAGATTACGGAATTCTTCTACATGCACTGCCGTTATGCCGCCATGGCTTTATGTTAACTTCGGTGCGTTTAAGAAGCTTTATTAACTTAAATATGTTAAACTTATGATTTGAAGATTTTCGAAATCGATTGCTAAATGAGTATATACAACAAAATCCACTTTATACCTAAATATATGATAACGGAATTCTTCTACATGCCCTGCCGTTATGCCGCCATGGCTTTGTGTTAACTTCAGTGCGTTAAAGTAGGTTTGTTAACTTAAATATGTCAAACTAATGATGTGAAGCATTTCGATATCGATTGCTAAATCAGTATATACAAGAAAATCGACTTTATACCTAAATATAAGATTACGGAATTCTTCTAAATACACTGCCGTTATGCCGCCATGGCTTTATATCAACTTCAATACGGTAAAGAAGGTTAATTAACTTAAATATGTTAAACTAATGATTTGAAGCATTTCGATATCGATTGCTAAATGTGTATATACAAGAAAATCGACTTTATACCTAAATATAAGATTACGGAATTCTTCCAAATGCACTGCCGTTGTACCGTAATGGTTTTATGTTAACTTCAGTTAGTTAAAGAAGGTTTATTAATTTAGATATGTTACACCAGTTATTAGAAGCATTTCGAAATCGATTGCTTAATGCATATATACAAGAAGATCGACTTTAAACCTAAATATTAAATTACGGAATTCTTCCAAACGTACTGTCGTTATGCCGCTATGGCTTTATATGAACTTCAATATGTTAAAGAAGTTTTATTAACTTAAATATGTTAAACTAATGATTTGAGGCATTTCGATATCGATTGCTAAATGTGTATATACAAGAAATTCGACTTTATACTTAAATATAAGATTACGGAATTCTTCCAAATGCACTGCCGTTATACCGTTATGGTTTTATGTTAACTTTAGTTAGTTAAAGAAGGTTTATTAACTTAAATTTGTTAAACCAGTTATTTGAAGCATTTCGGTATCGACTGCTTAATGCATATATACAAGAAAATTGACTTTATACCTAAATATAAGATAACGGAATTCTTCCAAATGTACTGTCGTTATGCCGCCATGGCTTTATTTGAACTTCAATATGTTAAAGAAGGTTTATTAACTTAAATATGTTAAACTAATAACTTGAGGCATTTCGATATCGATTGCTAAATGTGCATATACAAGAAAATCGACCTTATACCTAAATATAAGATAACGGAATTCTTCCAAATGTACTGTCGTTATGCCGCCATGGATTTATATGAACTTCAGTATGTTAAAGAAGGTTAATTAACTTAAATATGTTAAACTAATGATTTGAGGCATTTCGATATCGATTGCTAAATGTGTATATACAAGAAAATCGACTTTATGCTTAAATATAAGATTACGGAATTCTTCCAAATGCACTGCCGTTATACCGTTATGGTTTCATGTTAACTTCAGTTAGGTAAAGAAGGTTTATTAATTTAGATATGTTACACCAGTTATTAGAAGCATTTCGATATCGATTGCTTAATGAAAATCGAATTTAAACTTAAATATTAGATTACGGAATTCTTCCAAATGTACTGTCGTTATGCCGCCATGGCTTTATATGAACTTCAATATGTTAAAGAAGGTTTATTAACTTAAATATGTTAAACTAATGATTTGAGGCATTTCGATATCGATTGCTAAATGTGTATATACAAGAAAATCGACTTTATACTTAAATATAAGATTACGGAATTCTTCTACATGCACTGCCGTTATGCCGCCATGGCTTTATGTTAACTTCGGTGCGTTTAAGAAGCTTTATTAACTTAAATATGTTAAACTTATGATTTGAAGATTTTCGAAATCGATTGCTAAATGAGTATATACAAGAAAATTCACTTTATACCTAAATATATGATAACGGAATTCTTCTACATGCACTGCCGTTATGCCGCCATGGCTTTGTGTTAACTTCAGTGCGTTAAAGTAGGTTTGTTAACTTAAATATGTCAAACTCATGATGTGAACCATTTCGATATCGATTGCTAAATCAGTATATACAAGAAAATCGACTTTATACCTAAATATAAGATTATGTAATTCTTCTAAATGCTTTGCCGTTATGCCGTTAAGGCGTTTGTAGACTTCAGTAAGATAGAGAGGGTTAATTAACTTGAATATATTAAACTAATGATTTGAGGCATTTCGATAGCGATTGCTAAATGTGCATATACAAGAAAATCGACTTTATACCTAAATATATGATAACGGAATTCTTCTACATGCACTGCCGTTATGCCGTTAAGGCGTTTGTAGACTTCAGTAAGATAAAAGGGGTTAATTAACTTAAATATGTTAAACTAATGATTTGAGGCATTTCGATATCGATTTCTAAATGTGTATATACAAGAAAATCGACTTTATACCTAAATATAAGATTACGGAATTCTTCCAAATGCACTGCCGTTATACCGTTATGGTTTTATGTTAACTTCAGTTAGTTAAAGAAGGTTTATTAATTTAGATATGTTACACCAGTTATTAGAAGCATTTCGAAATCGATTGCTTAATGCATATATACAAGAAAATCGACTTTAAACCTAAATATTAGATTACGGAATTCTTCCAAATGTACCTTCGTTATGCCGCCATGGCTTTATATGAACTTAAATATGTTAAAGAAGGTTTATTAACTTAAATATGTTAAACTAATGATTTGAGGCATTTCGATATCGATTGCTAAATGTGTATATACAAGAAAATCGAATTTATACTTAAATATAAGATTATGGAATTCTTCCAAATGCACTGCCGTTATACCGTTATGGTTTTATGTTAACTTTAGTTAGTTAAAGAAGGTTTATTAACTTAAATTTGTTAAACCAGTTATTTGAAGCATTTCGATATCGATTGCTTAATGCATATATACAAGAAAATTGACTTTATACCTAAATATAAGATAACGGAATTCTTCCAAATGTACTGTCGTTAAGCCGCCATGGCTTTATATGAACTTCAATATGTTAAAGAAGGTTTATTAACTTAAATATGTTAAACTAATAACTAGAGGCATTTCGATATCGATTGCTAAATGTGTATATACACGAAAATCGACTTTATACTTAAATATAAGATTACGGAATTCTTTCAAATGCACTGCCGTTTTACCGTTATGGTTTTATATTAACTTCAGTTAGTTAAAGAAGGTTTATTAACTTAAATATGTTAATTCAGTTATTTGAAGCATTTCGATATCGATTGCTTAATGCATATATAAAAGAAAATTTACTTTATACCTAAATATAAGATAACGTAATTCTTCTAAATGCTTTGCCGTTATGCCGTTAAGGCGTATGTAGACTTCAGTAAGATAAAGAGGGTTAGTTAACTTAAATATGTTAAACTAATGATTTGAGGCATTTCGATATCGATTGCTAAATGTGTATGTACAAGAAAATCGACTTTATACCTAAATATATGATAACGGAATTCTTCTACATGCACTGCCGTTATGCCGTTAAGGCATATGTAGACTTCAGTAAGATAAAGGGGGTTAATTAACTTAAATATGTTAAACCAGTTATTTGAAGCATTTCGATATCGATTGCTTAATGCATATATACAAGAAAATTGACTTTATACCTAAATAAAAGATAACGTTATTCTTCTAAATGCTTTGCCGGTATGCCGTTAAGGCGTATGTAGACTTCAGTAAGATAAAGAGGGTTAATTAACTTAAATATGTTAAACTAATGATTTGAGTCATTTCGATATCGATTGCTAAATGTGTATGTACAAGAAAATCGACTTTATACCTAAATATATGATAATTGAATTCTTCTACATGCACTGCCGTTATGCCGTTAAGGCGTTTGTTGACTTGCTTTGCCGTTATGCAATTAAGGCGTTTGTAGACTTCAAAAATATAAAGAAGGTTAATTAACTTAAATATGTTAAACTAATGATTTGAGGCATTTCGATATCGATTGCTAAATGTGTATGTACACGAAAATCTACTTTGTACCTAAATATATGATAACGGAATTCTTCAGTAAGATAAAGGGGGTTAATTAACTTAAATATGTTACACTAATGATTTGAGGCACTTCGATATCGATTGCTAAATGTGTAAATACAAGAAAATCGACTTAATACCTAAATATAAGATTACGTAATTCTTCCAAATGCACTGCCGTTATGCCGTTAAGGCTTTTGTAGACTTTAGTAAGATAAAGAGGGTTAATTAGCTTAAATATGTTAATCTAATGATTTGAAGCATTTTGATATCGATTGCTAGATGTGTATATACAACAAAATCGATTTTTATACCTAAATATAAGATTACGTAATTCTTCTAAATGCTTTGCCGTTATGCAATTAAAACGTTTGTAGACTTCAGTAAGATAAAGAGGGTTAATTAACTTAAATATGTTAAACCAATGATTTGAAGCATTTCTATATCGATTGCTAAATGTGTATATACAAAAAAAATCGACTTTATACCTAAATATAAGATTACGGAATTCTTCCAAATGCACTGCCGTTATGCCGTTAAGGCTTTTGTAGACTTTAGTAAGATAAAGAGGGTTAATTAGCTTAAATATGTTAAACTAATGATTTGAAGCATTTCCATTTCGATTGCTAAATGAGTATATGCAAGAAAATCGACTTTATACCTAAATATAAGATAACGTAATTCTTCTAAATGCTTTGCCGTTATGCAATTAAGGCGTTTGTAGACTTCAGTAAGATAAAGAGGGTTAATTAACTTAAATATGTTAAACTAATGATATCGATTGCTAAATGTGTATGTACAAGAAAATCGACTTTATACCTAAATATATGATAACGGAATTCTTCTTCATGCACTGCCGTTATGCCGTTAAGGCGTTTGTAGACTTCAGTAAGATAAAGGGGGTTAATAAATTTAAATATGTTAAACTAATGATTTGAGGCATTTTGATATCGATTGCTAAATGTGTATATACAAGAAAATCGACTTAATACCTAAATATAAGATTACGGAATTCTTCCAAATGCACTGCCGTTATGCCGTTAAGGCTTCTGTAGACTTTAGTAAGATAAAGAGGGTTAATTTGCTTACGTATGTTAAACTAATGATTTGAAGCATTTCGATATCGATTGATAGATGTGTATATACAACAAAATCGACTTAATACCTAAATATAAGATAACATAATTCTTCTAAATGCTTTGCCGTTATGCAATTAAAACGTTTGTAGACTTTAGTAAGATAAAGAGGGTTAATTAGCTTGAATATGTTAAACTAATGATTTGAAGCAATTCGATATCGATTTCTAAATGTGTATATACAAGAAAATCGACTTTATACCTAAATATAAAATTACGTAATTCTTCTAAATGCTTTGCCGTTATGCCTTTAAAACGTTTGTAGACTTTAGTAAGATAAAGAGGGTTAATTAGCTTAAATATGTTAAACTAATGATTTGAAGCAATTCGATATCGATTTCTAAATGTGTATATACAAAAAAAATCGACTTTATACCTAAATATAAGATTACGTAATTCTTCTAAATGCTTTGCCGTTATGCCTTTAAAACGTTTGTAGACTTCAGTAAGATAAAGAGGGTTAATTAACTTAAATATGTTAAACTAATGATTTGAAGCATTTCGATTTCGATTGCTAAATGAGTATATACAAGAAAATCGACTTTATACCTAAATATAAGATTACGTAATTCTTCTAAATGCTTTGCCGTTATGCAATTAAGGCGTTTGTAGACTTCAGCAAGATAAAGAGGGTTAATAAACTTAAATATGTTAAATTAATGATTAGAGGCATTTCGATATCGATTGCTAAATGAGTATATACAAGAAAATCGACTTTATACCTAAATATGTGATAATTGAATTCTTCTACATGCACTGCCGTTATGCCGTTAAGGCGTTTGTTGACTTCAGTAAGATAAAGGGGGTTAATTAACTTAAATATGTTAAACTAATGATTTGAGGCATTTCGATATTGATTGCTAAATGTGTAAATACAAGAAAATCGACTTAATACCTAAATATAAGATTACGGAATTCTTCCAAATGCACTGCCGTTATGCCGTTAAGGCTTTTGTAGACTTTAGTAAGATAAAGAGGGTTAATTAGCTTAAATATGTTAAACTAATGATTTGAAGCATTTCGATATCGATTGCTAGATGTGTATATACAACAAAATGGGACTTTATACCTAAATATAAGATTACGTAATTCTTCTAAATGTTTTGCCGTTATGCAATTAAAACGCTTGTAGACTTCAGTAAGATAAAGAGGGTTAATTAACTTAAATATGTTAAACCAATGATTTGAAGCATTTCTATATCGATTGCTAAATGTGTATATACAACAAAATCGACTTTATACCTAAATATAAGATAACGTAATTCTTCTAAATGCTTTGCCGTTATGCCGTTAAGGCGTTTGTAGACTTCAGTAAGATAAAGGGGGTTAATTACCTTAAATATGTTAAACTAATGATTTGAAGATTTTCGAAATCGATTGCTAAGTGCATATATACAAGAAAATCTTCCTTATATCTAAATATAAGATAACGGAATTCTTCCAAATGTACTGTCGTTATGCCGCCATGGCTTTATATCAACTTCAATATGTTAAAGAAGGTTAATTAACTTAAATATGTTAAACTAATGATTTGAGGCATTTCGATATCGATTGCTAAATGTGTATATACAAGGAAATCGACTTTATACCTGAATATAAGATTACGGAATTCTTCCAAAGGCACTGCCGTTATACCGTTATGGTTTTATGCTAACTTCAGTTAGTTAAAGAAGCTTTATTAACTTAAATATGTTAAACTAATGATTTGAAGATTTTCGAAATCGATTGCTAAGTGCATATATACAAGAAAATCTTCCTTATACCTATTATTACGGAATTCTTCCAAATGTACTGTCGTTATGCCGCCTTTGGCTTTATATGAACTTCAATATGTTCAAAAAGGTTAATTAACTTAAATATGTTAAACTAATGATTTGAGGCATTTCGATATCGATTGCTAAATGTGTATATACAAGAAAATCGACTTTATAGCTAAATATAAGATTACGGAATTCTTCAAAATGCACTGCCGTTTTACCGTTATGGTTTTATGTTAACTTCAGTTAGTTAAAGAAGGTTTATTAACTTAAATATGTTAAACCAGTTATTTGAAGCATTTCGATATCGATTGCTTAATGCATATATACAAGGAAATTGACTTTATACCTAAATATAAGATAACGTAATTCTTCTAAATGCTTTGCCGTTATGCCTTTAAAGGGGCGTTTGTAGACTTCAGTAATATAAAGAGGGTTAATTAACTTAAATATGTTAAACTAATGATTTGAGGCATTTCGATATCGATTGCTTAATAAGTATATACAAGAAAATCGACTTTATACCTAAATATAAGATTACGTAATTCTTCTAAATGCTTTGCCGTTATGCAATTAAGGCGTTTGTAGACTTCAAAAATATAAAGAAGGTTAATTAACTTAAATATGTTAAACTAATGATTTGAGGCATTTCGATATCGATTGCTAAATGTGTATGTACACGAAAATCTACTTTGTACCTAAATATATGATAACGGAATTCTTCAGTAAGATAAAGGGGGTTAATTAACTTAAATATGTTACACTAATGATTTGAGGCACTTCGATATCGATTGCTAAATGTGTAAATACAAGAAAATCGACTTAATACCTAAATATAAGATTACGTAATTCTTCCAAATGCACTGCCGTTATGCCGTTAAGGCTTTTGTAGACTTTAGTAAGATAAAGAGGGTTAATTAGCTTAAATATGTTAATCTAATGATTTGAAGCATTTCGATATCGATTGCTAGATGTGTATATACAACAAAATCGACTTTATACCTAAATACAAGATTACGTAATTTTTTCTAAATGCTTTGCCGTTATGCAATTAAAACGTTTGTAGACTTCAGTAAGATAAAGAGGGTTAATTAACTTAAATATGTTAAACCAATGATTTGAAGCATTTCTATATCGATTGCTAAATGTGTATATACAACAAAATCGACTTTATACCAAAAATATAAGATTACGGAATTCTTCCAAATGCACTGCCGTTATGCCGTTAAGGCTTTTGTAGACTTTAGTAAGATAAAGAGGGTTAATTAGCTTAAATATGTTAAACTAATGATTTGAAGCATTTCCATTTCGATTGCTAAATGAGTATATGCAAGAAAATCGACTTTATACCTAAATATAAGATAACGTAATTCTTCTAAATGCTTTGCCGTTATGCAATTAAGGCGTTTGTAGACTTCAGTAAGATAAAGAGGGTTAATTAACTTAAATATGTTAAACTAATGATATCGATTGCTAAATGTGTATGTACAAGAAAATCGACTTTATACCTAAATATATGATAACGGAATTCTTTTTCATGCACTGCCGTTATGCCGTTAAGGCGTTTGTAGACTTCAGTAAGATAAAGGGGGTTAATAAATTTAAATATGTTAAACTAATGATTTGAGGCATTTTGATATCGATTGCTAAATGTGTATATACAAGAAAATCGACTTAATACCTAAATATAAGATTACGGAATTTTTCCCAAATCCCATGCCGTTATGCCGTTAAGGCTTCTGTAGACTTTAGTAAGATAAAGAGGGTTAATTAGCTTACGTACGTTAAACTAATGATTTGAAGCATTTCGATATCGATTGATAGATGTGTATATACAACAAAATCGACTTAATACCTAAATATAAGATAACATAATTCTTCTAAATGCTTTCCCGTTATGCAATTATAACGTTTGTAGACTTTAGTAAGATAAAGAGGGTTAATTAGCTTGAATATGTTAAACTAATGATTTGAAGCAATTCGATATCGATTTCTAAATGTGTATATACAACAAAATCGACTTTATACCTAAATATAAAATTACGTAATTCTTCTAAATGCTTTCCCGTTATGCCTTTAAAACGTTTGTAGACTTTAGTAAGATAAAGAGGGTTAATTAGCTTAAATATGTTAAACTAATGATTTGAAGCAATTCGATATCGATTTCTAAATGTGTATATACAACAAAATCGACTTTATACCTAAATATAAGATTACGTAATTCTTCTAAATGCTTTGCCGTTATGCCTTTAAAACGTTTGTAGACTTCAGTAAGATAAAGAGGGTTAATTAACTTAAATATGTTAAACTAATGATTTGAAGCATTTCGATTTCGATTGCTAAATGAGTATATACAAGAAAATCGACTTTATACCTAAATATAAGATTACGTAATTCTTCTAAATGCTTTGCCGTTATGCAATTAAGGCGTTTGTAGACTTCAGCAAGATAAAGAGGGTTAATAAACTTAAATATGTTAAATTAATGATTAGAGGCATTTCGATATCGATTGCTAAATGTGTATATACAAGAAAATCGACTTAATACCTAAATATAAGATTACGGAATTCTTCCAAATGCACTGCCGTTATGCCGTTAAGGCTTTTGTAGACTTTAGTAAGATAAAGAGGGTTAATTAGCTTACGTTTGTTAAACTAATGATTTGAAGCATTTCGATATCGATTGATAGATGTGTATATACAACAAAATCGACTTTATACCTAAATATAAGATAACATAATTCTTCTAAATGCTTTGCCGTTATGCAAGTAAAACGTTTGTAGACTTTAGTAAGATAAATAGGGTTAATTAATTTAAATATGTTAAACTAATGATTTGAAGCATTTCGATATCGATTGCTAAATGTGTATATACAAGAAAATCGACTTAATACCTAAATATAAGATAACGGAATTCTTCCAAATGCACTGCCGTTATGCCGTTAAGGCTTTTGTAGACATTAGTAAGATAAAGAGGGTTAATTATCGTAAATATGTTAAACTAATGATTTGAAGCATTTCGATTTCGATTGCTAAATGAGTATATACAAGAAAATCGACTTTATACCTAAATATAAGATTCGTAATTCTTCTAAATGCTTTGCCGTTATGCAATTAAGGCGTTTGTAGACTTCAGCAAGATAAAGAGGGTTAATTAACTTAAATATGTTAAATTAATGATTAGAGGCATTTCGATATCGATTGCTAAATGTGTATGTACAAGAAAATCGACTTTATACCTAAATATAAGATTACGTAATTCTTCTAAATGCTTTGCCGTTATGCCGTTAAAACGTTTGTAGACTTCAGTAAGATAAAGAGGGTTAATTAACTTAAATATGTTAAACTAATGATTTGAAGCATTTCTATATCGATTGCTAAATGAGTATATACAAGAAAATCGACTTTATACCTAAATATAAGATAACGTATTTCTTCTAAATGCTTTGCCGTTATGCCGTTAAGATGTTTGTAGACTTCAGTAAGATAAATAGGGTTAATTAACTTAAACATGTTAAACTAATGATTTGAGGCATTTCGATTTCGATTGCTAAATGAGTATATACAAGAAAATCGACTTTATGCCTAAATATAAGATTACGAAATTCTTCTAAATGCTTTGCCGTTATCCCGTTAAAACGTTTGCAGACTTCAGTTAGATAAAGAGGGTTAATTAACTTAAATATGTTAAACTAATGATTTGAAGGAGGAGGATGGGGTCATGTGTAGAAGTTCACGCAATTTGAGGAAAGTTCTCTGATCGCCATTCACTTGGGAGTGGCCAGAAACGATTCTTTTACATATGACTCAAGCAGCTCACGACTTCCGGTCTTTGACCAAGTATCCTCGGGGGAGCCTAAGAACATCCGTTTGAAGGCGAGCTAAAGTGAGAAGGCGAAACACCCCTGCATAGGGTTGTGCGCTGGGTTTGGGACCCGCCACGTAAAAAAACACCCCCAATGAAAAAGAATAAACAGCCTCGGATGAGAGCCCCCCCTTTTGATGACGACCATGGCAAACGAAATAAGGACTATGATTTGAGGGCATGCACCTGGAATGTCCCCGGGCCCTTAATTGGGAAGGTGCCGCTGCCCAGCTGGTAGATGTCCTCGTAAAGGTAAAGGCTGACATCACCGCCGTCCAAGAAATGCGATGGACGGGACAAGGACAGAGACGAGTAGGTCCTTGTGACATTTACTACAGTGGCCATATAAAGGAGCGCAAGTTTGGTGTTGGATTCGTGGTGGGAGAGAGACTCCGTCGCCGAGGACTATCATTCACTCCCGGGGAATGAACGTCTAGCCACAATCCGCATCAAAGCGAGGTTCTTCAACATATCGCTGATTTGCGCCCACGCCCCGACGGAAGAGAAGGACGATGTGACCAAAGATGCCTTTTATGAGTGCTTGGAGCGCACTTATGAGAGATGCCCCCCCCCACGATGTCAAAATCGTGCTTGGCGACTTCAATGCCAGGGTGGGCAAAGAAGGTATCTTTGGCACTACGGTCGGTAAATTCAGCCTCCACGCGGAAACATCCCCAAATGGGCTGAGGCTGATCGACTTCGCCGGGGCCCGAAATATGGTTATCTGTAGTACTAGATTCCAGCATAAGAAGATACATCAAGCTACCTGGCTGTCTCCAGATCGAAAAACCACCAACCAGATCGATCATGTTGTGATAGACGGAAGACACGTCTCCAGTGTTTTAGATGTGCGTGCGCTCCGAGGTCCTAACATCGACTCGGACCACTATATTGTTGCAGCCAAAATACGCACCCGCCTCTGTGCAGCAAAAAACGCACGCCAACAAACACAAGGATGGTTCGACGTCGAGAAGCTGCAATCACAACAGACAGCCGAACGTTTTTCTACTCGGCTTGCACTCCTGCTCTCTGAGAGCACCCGTCAACAACTCGGTATAAGGGAACTGTGGGACGGCATTTCAAACTCCTTACGTACAGCTGCAACCGAAACCATTGGTTTTCGGAAAGTGCAGAAGAACAGCTGGTACGACGAGGAGTGCCGTGTCGCAGCGGAGAGAAAACAGGCTGCCTACCTCGCAACGTTACGATCGACCACAACACGTGCGGGATGGGATAGATACCGAGAGTTGAAGAGGGAAGCGAGACGCATTTGTAGACAGAAAAAGAAAGAGGCCGAAATGCGTGAGTACGAAGAGCTTGATAAGCTGGCCGACAGGGGTAATGCTCGAAAATTCTACGAAAAGATGCGGCGGCTTACAGAAGGTTTCAAGACCGGAGCATACTCTTGTAGAACCCCCAAAGGTGATCTAGTTACCGATGCCCAGAGCATACTTAAATTATGGAGGGAACACTTCTCCAGCCTGCTGAATGGCAGTGAACGCACAACACCAGGAGAAAGCGAACCCGATACCCCAATCGATGACGATGGAGCAGACGTTCCATTGCCCGACCATGAAGAAGTTCGAATAGCAATTGCCCGCCCCGAAAAACAACAAAGCGGCAGGGGCCGATGGATTGCCGGCCGAGCTATTCAAACACGGCGGCGAAGAGCTGATAAGGTGCATGCATCAGCTTCTTTGCAAAATATGGTCGGACGAAAGTATGCCCAACGATTGGAATTTAAGTGTGCTATGCCCAATCCACAAAAAAGGAGACCCCACAATCTGCGCCAACTACCGTGGGATTAGCCTCCTCAATATCGCATATAAGGTTCTGTCGAGCGTACTGTGTGAAAGATTAAAGCCCACCGTCAACAAACTGATTGGACCTTATCAGTGTGGCTTTAGACCTGGTAAATCAACAACCGACCAGATATTCACGATGCGCCAAATCTTGGAAAAGACCCGTGAAAGGAGAATCGACACACACCACCTCTTCGTCGATTTCAAAGCTGCTTTCGACAGCACGAAAAAGGGGCTGCCTTTATGCCGCGATGTCTGAATTTGGTATCCCCGCAAAACTAATACGGCTATGTAAACTGACGTTGAGCAACACAAAAAGCTCCGTCAGAATCGGGAAGGACCTCTCCGAGCCGTTCGATACCAAACGAGGTTTCAGACAAGGCGATTCCCTATCGTGCGACTTTTTCAACCTGCTTCTGGAGAAAATAGTTCGAGCTGCAGAACTTAACAGAGAGGGTACTATCTTTTATAAGAGTGTACAACTGCTGGCGTATGCCGATGATATTGATATCATCGGCCTCAACACCCGCGCCGTTAGATCTGCTTTCTCCAGACTGGACAAGGAAGCAAAAGAAATGGGTCTGGCAGTGAACGAGGGCAAGACGAAATATCTCCTGTCATCAAACAAACAGTCGTCGCACTCGCGACTTGGCACTCACGTCACTGTTGACAGTCATAACTTTGAAGTTGTAGATAATTTCGTCTATCTTGGAACCAGCGTAAACACCACCAACAATGTCAGCCTAGAAATCCAACGCAGGATAACTCTTGCCAACAGGTGCTACTTCGGACTAAGTAGGCAATTGAGAAGCAAAGTCCTCTCTCGACAAACAAAAACCAAACTCTATAAGTCTCTCATAATTCCCGTCCTCCTATATGGTGCAGAGGCTTGGACGATGACAACAACCGATGAGTTGACGTTGCGAGTTTTCGAGAGAAAGGTTCTGCGAAAGATTTATGGGCCATTGCGCGTTAGCCACGGCGAATATCGCATTCGATGGAACGATGAGCTGTACGAGATATACGACGACATTGACATAGTCCAGCGAATTAAAAGACAGCGGCTACGCTGGCTAGGTCATGTTGTCCGGATGGATGAAAACACTCCAGCTCTGAAAGTATTCGACGCAGTACCCGCCGCGGGAAGCAGAGGAAGAGGAAGACCTCCACTCCGTTGGAAGGACCAAGTAGAGAAGGACCTGGCCTCGCTTGGAATATCCAATTGGCGCCACGTAGCGAAGAGAAGAAACGACTGGCGCGCTGTTGTTGACTCGGCTATAATCGCGTAAGCGGTGTCTACGCCAGTAAAGAAGAAGAAGAAGAATGATTTGAAGCATTTCTGTATCGATTGCGAAATGAGTATATACAAGAAAATCGACTTTATACCTAAATATGAGATTACGTATTTCTTCTAAATGCTTTGCCGTTATGCCGTTAAGATGTTTGTAGACTTCAGTAAGATAAATAGGGTTAATTAACTTAAACATGTTAAACTAATGATTTGAAGCATTTCGATTTCGATTGCTAAATGAGTATATACAAGAAAAGCGACTTTATACCTAAATATAAGATTACGTAATTCTTCTAAATGCTTTGCCGTTATGCCGTTAAAACGTTTGTAGACTTCAGTTAGATAAAGAGGGTTTATTAACTTAAATATGTTAAACTAATGATTTAAAGCATTTCTATATCGATTGCTAAATGAGTATATACAAGAAAAGCGACTTTATACCTAAATATAAGATTACGTAATTCTTCTAAATGCTTTGCCGTTATGCCGTTAAAACGTTTGTAGACTTCAGTTAGATAAAGAGGGTTAATTAACTTAAATATGTTTTAAAATAATGATTTGAAGCATTTCTATATCGATTGCTAAATGAGTATATACAAGAAAAGCGACTTTATACCTAAATATAAGATTACGTAATTCTTCTAAATGCTTTGCCGTTATACCGTTAAAACGTTTGTAGACTTCAGTAAGATAAAGAGGGTTAATTAACTTAAATATGTTAAACTAATGATTTGAAGCATTTCTATATCGATTGCTAAATGAGTATATACAAGAAAATCGACTTTATACCTAAATATAAGATTACGTAATTCTTCTAAATGCTTTGCCGTTATGCAATTAAGGCGTTTGTAGACTTCGGTAAGATAAAGTGGGTTAATTAACTTAAATATGTTAAACTAATGATTCGAGGCATTTCGATATCGATTGCTAAAAGTGTATATACAAGGAAAGCGACTTTATACCTAAATATAAGATTACGTAATTCTTCTAAATGCTTTGCCGTTATGCCGTTAATGCGTTTGTAGACTTCAGTAAGATAAAGGGGGTTAATTAATTTAAATATGTTAAACTAATGATTTGAGGCATTTCGATATCGATTGCTAAATGTGTATATACAAGAAAATCGACTTAATACCTAAATATAAGATAACGGAATTCTTCCAAAAGCACTGCCGTTATGCCGTTAAGGCTTTTGTAGACATTAGTAAGATAAAGAGGGTTAATTATCGTAAATATGTTAAACTAATGATTTGAAGCATTTCGATTTCGATTGCTAAATGTGTATTTACAAGAAAATCGACTTTATACCTAAATACAAGATTACGTAATTCTTCTAAAAGCTTTGCCGTTATGCCGTTAAGATGTTTGTAGACTTCAGTAAGATAAATAGGGTTAATTAACTTAAACATGTTAAACTAATGATTTGAAGCATTTCGATTTCGATTGCTAAATGAGTATGTACAAGAAAATCGACTTTATAGCTAAATATAAGATTACGGAATTCTTCCAAATGCACTGCCGTTTTACCGTTATGGTTCTATGTTAACTTCAGTTAGTTAAAGAAGCTTTATTAACTTAAATATGTTAAACCAGTTATTTGAAACATTTCGATATCGATTGCTTAATGCATATATACAAGGAAATTGACTTTATACCTAAATATTAGATAACGTAATTCTTCTAAATGCTTTGCCGTTATGCCGTTAAGGCGTTTGTAGACTTCAGTAATATAAAGAGGGTTAATTAACTTAAATATGTTAAACTAATGATTTGAGGCATTTCGATATCGATTGCTTAATAAGTATATACAAGAAAATCGACTTTATACCTAAATATAAGATTACGTAATTCTTCTAAATGCTTTGCCGTTATGCAATTAAGGCGTTTGTAGACTTCAAAAATATAAAGAAGGTTAATTAACTTAAATATGTTAAACTAATGATTTGAGGCATTTCGATATCGATTGCTAAATGTGTATGTACACGAAAATCTACTTTGTACCTAAATATATGATAACGGAATTCTTCAGTAAGATAAAGGGGGTTAATTAACTTAAATATGTTACACTAATGATTTGAGGCACTTCGATATCGATTGCTAAATGTGTAAATACAAGAAAATCGACTTAATACCTAAATATAAGATTACGTAATTCTTCCAAATGCACTGCCGTTATGCCGTTAAGGCTTTTGTAGACTTTAGTAAGATAAAGAGGGTTAATTAGCTTAAATATGTTAATCTAATGATTTGAAGCATTTCGATATCGATTGCTAGATGTGTATATACAACAAAATCGACTTTATACCTAAATATAAGATTACGTAATTCTTCTAAATGCTTTGCCGTTATGCAATTAAAACGTTTGTAGACTTCAGTAAGATAAAGAGGGTTAATTAACTTAAATATGTTAAACCAATGATTTGAAGCATTTCTATATCGATTGCTAAATGTGTATATACAACAAAATCGACTTTATACCTAAATATAAGATTACGGAATTCTTCCAAATGCACTGCCGTTATGCCGTTAAAACGTTTGTAGACTTCAGTAAGATAAAGAGGGTTAATTAACTTAAATATGTTAAACTAATGATTTGAAGCATTTCGATTTCGATTGCTAAATGAGTATATACAAGAAAATCGACTTTATACCTAAATATAAGATTACGTAATTCTTCTAAATGCTTTGCCGTTATGCAATTAAGGCGTTTGTAGACTTCAGCAAGATAAAGAGGGTTAATTAACTTAAATATGTTAAATTAATGATTAGAGGCATTTCGATATCGATTGCTAAATGTGTATATACAAGAAAATCGACTTAATACCTAAATATAAGATTACGGAATTCTTCCAAATGCACTGCCGTAATGCCGTTAAGGCTTTTGTAGACTTTAGTAAGATAAAGAGGGTTAATTAGCTTACGTATGTTAAACTAATGATTTGAAGCATTTCGATATCGATTGATAGATGTGTATATACAACAAAATCGACTTTATACCTAAATATAAGATAACATAATTCTTCTAAATGCTTTGCCGTTATGCCTTTAAAACGTTTGTAGACTTCAGTAAGATAAATAGGGTTAATTAACTTAAACATGTTAAACTAATGATTTGAAGCATTTCGATTTCGATTGCTAAATGAGTATATACAAGAAAAGCGACTTTATACCTAAATATAAGATTACGTAATTCTTCTAAATGCTTTGCCGTTATGCCGTTAAAACGTTTGTAGACTTCAGTTAGATAAAGAGGGTTTATTTACTTAAATATGTTAAACTAATGATTTAAAGCATTTCTATATCGATTGCTAAATGAGTATATACAAGAAAAGCGACTTTATACCTAAATATAAGATTACGTAATTCTTCTAAATGCTTTGCCGTTATGCCGTTAAAACGTTTGTAGACTTTAGTAAGATAAAGAGGGTTAATTAGCTTAAATATGTTAAACTTATGATTTGAAGCAATTCGATATCGATTTCTAAATGTGTATATACAACAAAATCGACTTTATACCTAAATATAAGATTACGTAATTCTTCTAAATGCTTTGCCGTTATGCCTTTAAAACGTTTGTAGACTTCAGTAAGATAAAGAGGGTTAATTAACTTAAATATGTTAAACTAATGATTTGAAGCATTTCGATTTCGATTGCTAAATGAGTATATACAAGAAAATCGACTTTATACCTAAATATAAGATTACGTAATTCTTCTAAATGCTTTGCCGTTATGCAATTAAGGCGTTTGTAGACTTCAGCAAGATAAAGAGGGTTAATTAACTTAAATATGTTAAATTAATGATTAGAGGCATTTCGATATCGATTGCTAAATGTGTATGTACAAGAAAATCGACTTTATACCTAAATATAAGATTACGTAATTCTTCTAAATGCTTTGCCGTTATGCCGTTAAAACGTTTGTAGACTTCAGTAAGATAAAGAGGGTTAATTAACTTAAATATGTTAAACTAATGATTTGAAGCATTTCTATATCGATTGCTAAATGAGTATATACAACAAAATCGACTTTATACCTAAATATAAGATTACGTAATTCTTCTAAATGCTTTGCCGTTATGCCGTTAAAACGTTTGTAGACTTCAATAAGATAAATAGGGTTAATTAATTTAAATATGTTAAACTAATGATTTGAAGCATTTCGATATCGATTGCTAAATGTGTATATACAAGAAAATCGACTTAATACCTAAATATAAGATAACGGAATTCTTCCAAATGCACTGCCGTTATGCCGTTAAGGCTTTTGTAGACATTAGTAAGATAAAGAGGGTTAATTATCGTAAATATGTTAAACTAATGATTTGAAGCATTTCGATTTCGATTGCTAAATGTGTATTTACAGGAAATCGACTTTATACCTAAATATAAGATTACGTAATTCTTCTAAATGCTTTGCCGTTATACCGTTAAGATGTTTGTAGACTTCAGTAAGATAAATAGGGTTAATTAACTTAAACATGTTAAACTAATGATTTGAAGCATTTCGATTTCGATTGCTAAATGAGTATATACAAGAAAAGCGACTTTATACCTAAATATAAGATTACGTAATTCTTCTAAATGCTTTGCCGTTATGCCGTTAAGGCGTTTGTAGACTTCAGTAAGATAAAGGGGGTTAATTAACTTAAATATGTTAAACTAATGATTTGAGGCATTTCGATATCGATTGCTAAATGTATAAATACAAGAAAATCGACTTAATACCTAAATATAAGATTACGGAATTCTTCAAATGCACTGCCGTTATGCCGTTAAGACTTTTGTAGACTTTAGTAAGATAAAGAGGGTTAATTAGCTTAAATATGTTAAATTAATGATTTGAAGCATTTAGATATCGATTGCTAGATGTGTATATAAAACAAAATCGACTTTATACCTAAATATAAGATTACGTAATTCTTCTAAATGCTTTGCCGTTATGCCGTTAAAACGTTTGTAGACTTCAGTTAGATAAAGAGGGTTTATTAACTTAAATATGTTAAACTAATGATTTGAAGCATTTCTATATCGATTGCTAAATGTGTATATACAACAAAATCGACTTTACACCTAAATATAAGATTACGCAATTCTTCTAAATGCTTTGCCGTTATGCCGTTAAGGCGTTTGTAGGCTTCAGTAAGATAAAGGGGTTAATTACTTAAATATGTTAAACTAATGATTTGAAGCATTTCGATATCGATTGCTAAATGAGTATATACAAGAAAATCGACTTTATACCTAAATATAAGATTACGTAATTCTTCTAAATGCTTTGCCGTTATGCCGTTAAAACGTTTGTAGACTTCAGTAAGATAAAGGGGGTTAATTACCTTAAATATGTTAAACTAATGATTTGAAGCATTTCGATATCGATTGCTAATGTGTATATACAAGAAAATCGACTTTATACTAAATATAAGATTACGGAATTCTTCCAAATGCTACTGCCGTTATGCCGTTAGGCGTTTTATGAACTTCAGTAGTTAAAGAAGGTTAATTAACTTAAATATGTTAAACTAATGATTTGAAGCATTTCGATATCGATTGCTAAATGAGTATATACAAGAAAATCGACTTTATACCTAAATATAAGATTACGGAATTCTTCCAAAGGCACTGCCGTTATACCGTTATGGTTTTATGTTAACTTCAGTTAGTTAAAGAAGGTTTATTAACTTAAATATGTTAAACTAATGATTTGAAGATTTTCGAAATCGATTGCTAAGTGCATATATACAAGAAAATCTTCCTTATACCTATTATTACGGAATTCTTCCAAATGTACTGTCGTTATGCCGCCATGGCTTTATATGAACTTCAATATGTTAAAAAGGGTTAATTAACTTAAATATGTTAAACTAATGATTTGAGGCATTTCGATATCGATTGCTAAATGTGTATATACAAGAAAATCGACTTTATAGCTAAATATAAGATTACGGAATTCTTCCAAAGGCACTGCCGTTATACCGTTATGGTTTTATGTTAACTTCAGTTAGTTAAAGAAGGTTTATTAACTTAAATATGTTAAACCAGTTATTTGAAGCATTTCGATATCGATTGCTTAATGCATATATACAAGGAAATTTACTTTATACCTAAATATAAGATAACGTAATTCTTCTAAACGCTTTGCCGTTATGCCGTTAAGGCGTTTGTAGACTTCAGTAATATAAAGAGGGTTAATTAACTTAAATATGTTAAACTAATGATTTGAGGCATTTCGATATCGATTGCTAAATGAGTATATGCAAGAAAATCGACTTTATACCTAAATATAAGATTACGTAATTCTTCTAAATGCTTTGCCGTTATGCAATTAAGGCGTTTGTAGACTTCAAAAAGATAAAGAAGGTTAATTAACTTAAATATGTTAAACTAATGATTTGAGGCATTTCGATATCGATTGCTAAATGTGTATGTACAAGAAAATCGACTTTGTACCTAAATATATGATAACGGAATTCTTCTACGTGCACTGCCGTTATGCCGTTAAGGCGTTTGTAGACTTCAGTAAGATAAAGGGGGTTAATTAACTAAAACATGTTACACTAATGATTTGAGGCATTTCGATATCGATTGCTAAATGTGTAAATACAAGAAAATCGACTTAATACCTAAATATAAGATTACGTAATTCTTCTAAATGCTTTGCCGTTATGCCGTTAAGGCTTTTCTAGACTTTAGTAAGATAAAGAGGGTTAATTAGCTTAAATATGTTAAACTAATGATTTGAAACATTTCGATATCGATTGCTAGATGTGTATATACAACAAAATCGACTTTATACCTAAATATAAGATTACGTAATTCTTCTAAATGCTTTGCCGTTATGCAATTAAAACGTTTGTAGACTTCAGTAAGATAAAGAGGGTTAATTAACTTAAATATGTTAAACCAATAATTTGAAGCATTTCTATATCGATTGCTAAATGTGTATATACAACAAAATCGACTTTATACCTAAATATAAGATTACGTAATTCTTCTAAATGCTTTGCCGTTATGCCGTTAAAACGTTTGTAGACTTCAGTAAGATAAAGGGGGTTAATTACCTTAAATATGTTAAACTAATGATTTGAAGATTTTCGAAATCGATTGCTAAGTGCATATATGCAAGAAAATCTTCCTTATACCTAAATATAAGATAACGGAATTATTCCAAATGTACTGTCGTTATGCCGCCATGGCTTTATATGAACTTCAATATGTTAAAGAAGGTTAATTAACTTAAATATGTTAAACTAATGATTTGAGGCATTTCGATATCGATTGCTAAATGTGTATATACAAGGAAATCGACTTTATACCTGAATATAAGATTACGGAATTCTTCCAAAGGCACTGCCGTTATACCGTTATGGTTTTATGTTAACTTCAGTTAGTTAAAGAAGCTTTATTAACTTAAATATGTTAAACTAATGATTTGAAGATTTTCGAAATCGATTGCTAAGTGCATATATACAAGAAAATCTTCCTTATACCTATTATTACGGAATTCTTCCAAATGTACTGTCGTTATGCCGCCATGGCTTTATATGAACTTCAATATGTTAAAAAAGATTAATTAACTTAAATATGTTAAACTAATGATTTGAGGCATTTCGATATCGATTGCTAAATGTGTATATACAAGAAAATCGACTTTATAGCTAAATATAAGATTACGGAATTCTTCCAAATGCACTGCCGTTTTACCGTTATGGTTTTATGTTAACTTCAGTTAGTTAAAGAAGGTTTATTAACTTAAATATGTTAAACCAGTTATTTGAAGCATTTCGATATCGATTGCTTAATGCATATATACAAGGAAATAGACTTTATACCTATATATAAGATAACGTAATTCTTCTAAATGCTTTGCCGTTATGCCGTTAAGGCGTTTGTAGACTTCAGTAATATAAAGAGGGTTAATTAACTTAAATATGTTAAACTAATGATTTGAGGCATTTCGATATCGATTGCTAAATGAGTATATACAAGAAAATCGACTTTATACCTAAATATAAGATTACGTAATTCTTCTAAATGCTTTGCCGTTATGCAATTAAGGCGTTTGTAGATTTCAAAAAGATAAAGAAGGTTAATTAACTTAAATATGTTAAACTAATGATTTGAGGCATTTCGATATCGATTGCTAAATGTGTAAATACAAGAAAATCGACTTAATACCTAAATATAAGATTACGGAATTCTTCCAAATGCACTGCCGTTATGCCGTTAAGGCTTTTGTAGACTTTAGTAAGATAAAGAGGGTTAATTAGCTTAAATATGTTAAACTAATGATTTGAAGCATTTCGATATCGATTGCTAGATGTGTATATACAACAAAATCGACTATATACCTAAATATAAGATTACGTAATTCTTCTAAATGCTTTGCCGTTATGCCGTTAAAACGTTTGTAGACTTCAGTAAGATAAAGGGGGTTAATTACCTTAAATATGTTAAACTAATGATTTGAAGATTTTCGAAATCGATTGCTAAGTGCATATATACAAGAAAATCTTCCTTATACCTAAATATAAGATAACGGAATTCTTCCAAATGTACTGTCGTTATGCCGCCATGGCTTTATATGAACTTCAATATGTTAAAGAAGGTTAATTAACTTAAATATGTTAAACTAATGATTTGAGGCATTTCGATATCGATTGCTAAATGTGTATATACAAGGAAATCGACTTTATACCTGAATATAAGATTACGGAATTCTTCCAAAGGCACTGCCGTTATACCGTTATGGTTTTATGTTAACTTCAGTTAGTTAAAGACGCTTTATTAACTTAAATATGTTAAACTAATGATTTGAAGATTTTCGAAATCGATTGCTAAGTGCATATATACAAGAAAATCTTCCTTATACCTATTATTACGGAATTCTTCCAAATGTACTGTCGTTATGCCGCCATGGCTTTATATGAACTTCAATATGTTAAAAAAGGTTAATTAACTTAAATGTGTTAAACTAATGATTTGAGGCATTTCGATATCGATTGCTAAATGTGTATATACAAGAAAATCGACTTTATAGCTAAATATAAGATTACGGATTCTTCCAAAGGCACTGCCGTTTACTTATGGATTTATGTTAACTTCAGTTAGTTAAAGAAGGTTTATTAACTTAAATATGTTAAACCAGTTATTTGAAGCATTTATATTGATTGCTTAATGCATATATACAAGGAAATTGACTTTATACCTAAATATAAATAACGTAATTCTTCTAAATGCTTTGCCGTTATGCCGTTAAGGCGTTTGTAGACTTCAGTAAAAAAAGGGTTAATTAACTTAAATATGTTAAACTAATGATTGAGGCATTATACGATTGCTAAAGAGTATATAGAAAATGACTTTATACCTAAATATAAGATTACGTTATTCTTCTAAATGCTTTGCCGTTATGCATTAAGGCGTTTGTAGACTTCAAAGATAAAGAAGGTTAATTAACTTAAATATGTTAAACTAATGATTTGAGGCATTTCGATATGATTGCTAAATTGTATTACAAGAAAATGACTTTTACCAAATATATGATAACGGAATTCTTCTACATGCACTGCCGTTATGCGTTAAGGCGTTTGTAGACTTCAGTAAGATAAAGGGGGTTAATTAATAAAATACGTTACACTAATGATTTGAGGCATTTAACGAATATATTGTAAATACAAGAAAATGCTTAACCAAATATAAGATTACGTAATTCTTCTAAATGCTTTGCCGTTATGCCGTTAAGGCTCTTGTAGACTTTAGTAAGATAAAGAGGGTTAATTAGCTTAAATATGTTAAACTAATGATTTGAAACATTATACGATTATGTGTATATACTACAAAATGACTTTATACCTAAATATAAGATTAGTAATTCTTCTAAATGCTTTGCCGTTTAATTAAGTTTGAACTAAGATAAAGAGGGTTAATTAACTTAAATATGTAAAATTTTAACATCTAATCGATTGCTAAATTATTACAACAAAATGCTTTTACCTAAATTAAGATTCGTAATTAAAGTTTCCTTATGTTAAGCTTTGAAGCATTTCATATCGATTGCTATGTATATACAAAAATACTTTATACCTAAATATAAGATACGTAATTCTGGGGGTTGTAGACTTCAGTAAGATAAAGAGGGTTAATTACCTTAAATATGTTAAACTAATGATTTGAAGATTTTCGAAATCGATTGCTAAGTGCATATATACAAGAAAATCTTCCTTATACCTAAATATAAGATAACGGAATTCTTCCAAATGTACTGTCGTTATGCCGCCATGGCTTTATATGAACTTCAATATGTTAAAGAAGTTTAATTAACTTAAATATGTTAAACTAATGATTTGAGGCATTTCGATATCGATTGCTAAATGTGTATATACAAGGAAATCGACTTTATACCTGAATATAAGATTACGGAATTCTTCCAAAGGCACTGCCGTTATACCGTTATGGTTTTATGTTAACTTCAGTTAGTTAAAGATGCTTTATTAACTTAAATATGTTAAACTAATGATTTGAAGATTTTCGAAATCGATTGCTAAGTGCATATATACAAGAAAATCTTCCTTATACCTATTATTACGGAATTCTTCCAAATGTACTGTCGTTATGCCGCCATGGCTTTATATACTTCAATATGTTAAAAAGGGTTAATTAACTTAAATATGTTAAACTATTTGAGGCATTTCGATATCGATTTAAATGTGTATATACAAGAAAATCGACTTTAAGCTAAATATAAGATTCGAATTCTTCCAAAGCACTGCCGTTATACCGTTATGGTTTATGTTAACTTCAGTTAGTTAAAGAAGGTTTATTAACTTAAATATGTTAAACCAGTTATTTGAAGCATTTCGATATCGATTCAATGCATATATACAAGGTAATCGACTTTATACCTGAATATAAGATTACGGAATTCTTCCAAAGGCACTGCCGTTATACCGTTATGGTTTTATTAACTTCAGTTAGTTAAAGAAGCTTTATTAACTTAAATATGTTAAATAATGATTTGAAGATTTTCGAAATATTGCTAAGGCAATATACAAGAAAATCTTCCTTATACCTATTATTACGGAATTCTTCCAAATGTATTCGTTATGCCGCCATGGTTATATGAACTTCAATATGTTAAAAAGGGTTAATTAACTTAAATATGTTAAACTAATGATTTGAGCATTTCGATATCGATTGCTAAATGTGTATATACAAGAAAATCGACTTTATAGCTAAATATAAGATTACGGAATTCTTCCAAAGGCACTGCCGTTATACCGTTATGGTTTTATGTTAACTTCAGTTAGTAAAGAAGGTTTATTAACTTAAATATGTTAAACCAGTTATTTGAAGCATTTCGATATCGATTGCTTAATGTATATACAAGGAAATTTATTTATACCTAAAATAAGATAACGTAATTCTTCTAAACGCTTTGCCGTTATGCCGTTAAGGCGTTTAGCTTCAGTAATATAAAGAGGGTTAATTAACTTAAATATGTTAAACTAATGATTGAGGCATTTCGATATCGATTGCTAAATGAGTATATACAAGAAAATCGACTTTATACCTAAATATAAGATTACGTATTCTTCTAAATGCTTTGCCGTTATGCAATTAAGGCGTTTGTGACTTCAAAAAGATAAAGAAGGTTAATTAACTTAAATATGTTAAACTAATGATTTGAGGCATTTCGATATGATTGCTAAATGTGTATGTACAAGAAAATCGACTTTTTACCTAAATATATGATAACGGAATTCTTCTACATGCACTGCCTATGCCGTTAAGGCGTTTGTAGACTTAGTAAGATAAAGGGGGTTAATTAACTAAAATACGTTACACTAATGATTTGAGGATTTCGATATCGAATGCTAAATGTGTAAATACAAGAAAATCGACTTAATACCTAAATATAAGATTACGTAATTCTTCTAAATGCTTTGCCGTTATGCCGTTAAGGCTTTTGTAGACTTTATAAAATAAAGAGGGTTAATTAGCTTAAATATGTTAAACTAATGATTTGAAACATTTCGATATCGATTGCTAGATGTGTATATACAACAAAATCGACTTTATACCTAAATATAAGATTACGTAATTCTTCTAAATGCTTTGCCGTTATGCAATTAAGGCGTTTGTAGACTTCAGTAAGATAAAGAGGGTTAATTAACTTAAATATGTTAAACCATTATTTGAAGCATTTCTATATCGATTCTAAATGTTATATACAAAAAATCGACTTTATACCTAATATAAGATTACGTAATTCTTCTAAATGCTTTGCCTTATGCCGTTAAGGCGTTTGTAGACTTCAGTAAGATAAAGAGGGTTAATTACTTAAATATGTTAAACTAATGATTTGAAGATTTTCGAAATCGATTGCTAAGTGATTATACAAGAATTTCCTTATCCTAAATATAAGAAAGGAATTTTCCAAATGACTTTATCCGCATGGTTTAAGAACTTCAAATGTTAAAGAAGTTTAATTAACTTAAATATGTTAAACTAATGATTTGAGGCATTTCGATATCGATTGCTAAATGTGTATATACAAGAAAATCGACTTTATACCTGAATATAAGATTAGGAATTCTTCCAAAGGCATGTTATACGTTAGGTTTTATGTTAATGTTATTAAAGAAGCTTTATAACTAAATATTTAATAAGATTTAAAGAAATCGTTAAGTATTTATAGAAAACTTCCTTATACATTTTAGAACTTCAAATGTACTTGTTTGCGATTTTAATGAATTCAAATGTTAAAAAGGTAATTACTTAAATATTTAAACTAATGTTACTTTCGTATCGATGCTTTATATAAGAAACTTTATAGTAAAATAAGATTAATTCTTAAAATGTTAACCGTTTGGTTTTATGTTCCTAGTTATTAAAGAAGGTTTATAACTAAATATTTAAAAATTATGAAATTTCAACATTGCTTATCTATTAAGGTAATCATTTATTAAAAAGTTAGAATTCTTAAAATGTTAACCGTTATGGTTTTATGTTACTTATTATAAAAAGTTATTAACTTAATATGAAATAAGATTTGAATTTTCAAACATGCTAATCTTATAGAATTTCCTTATACCTATTATTAGAATTTTCCAAATATGTTACCCATGTTTTGAATTCAAATGTTAAAAAGGGTAATTAATAAATTTTAAACTATATTTGAGGATTTCAATGTTGCTAATGGATCAAAAATGACTTTATAGTAAAAAAGATTACGAATTTTAAACACTCGTTTACGTTTGGTTATGTTACTTAGTTATTAAAGAAGGTTTATAACTAAATATTAACATTATGAACTTCAAGATTGCTTATCTTATGGAATTGACTTTATACTAAAAAAGATAACTAATTTTAAACCTTTGTTTGCGTTACGTTTGAACTTAGAATATAAAAGGTAATTACTTAAATATGTAACTAATTTTAGGCTTTCGTATGTGTAAGGCTTGAAGACTTACTAATATAAGATTATAACTTTAAATGTTTCCTTATGATTAAGGCTTTGTAGATTCAAAAAATAAAGAAAATTAACTTAATATTAAATATGATTAGGATTTCTTCATTGCTATGGTATGCAAAAAACGTTTTTACCTAAAAATAAAGGAATTCTTAATGTTTCCTTATGATTAAGGCTTTGTAGATTGTAAGATAAAGAGGGTTTTAACTTAAATATTTAAACCAATTTTTAAGCTTTCGTATCATTGCTAGTTGTAAACAAATCACTTTAACTAAAATAAATTACTAATTTTTAAACTTTTTAGCATTAGGCGTTGTAGATTGTAAAAAAAGGGTTAATAACTAAATATTTAAAAATTATTAAATTTCTAATGTTGCTGTTATCAAAAACGTTTAACCTAAATAAAGATTATAATTTTTAAACTTTTTAGCCTTAAGGCGTCTTCAATATGTTTAGAAGTTTAATTAACTTTTATTGTAGACTTCAGTAAGATAAAGAGGGTTAATTACCTTAAATATGTTAAACTAATGATTTGAAGATTTTCGAAATCGATTGCTAAGTGCATATATACAAGAAAATCTTCCTTATACCTAAATATAAGATAACGGAATTCTTCCAAATATACTGTCGTTATGCCGCCATGGCTTTATATGAACTTCAATATGTTTAAGAAGTTTAATTAACTTAAATATGTTAAACTAATGATTTGAGGCATTTCGATATCGATTGCTAAATGTGTATATACAAGGAAATCGACTTTATACCTGAATATAAGATTACGGAATTCTTCCAAAGGCACTGCCGTTATACCGTTATGGTTTTATGTTAACTTCAGTTAGTTAAAGAAGCTTTATTAACTTAAATATGTTAAACTAATGATTTGAAGATTTTCGAAATCGATTGCTAAGTGCATATATACAAGAAAATCTTCCTTATACCTATTATTACGGAATTCTTCCAAATGTACTGTCGTTATGCCGCCATGGCTTTATATGAACTTCAATATGTTAAAAAGGGTTAATTAACTTAAATATGTTAAACTAATGATTTGAGGCATTTCGATATCGATTGCTAAATGTGTATATACAAGAAAATCGCCTTTATAGCTAAATATAAGATTACGGAATTCTTCTAAAGGCACTGCCGTTATACCGTTATGGTTTTATGTTAACTTCAGTTAGTTAAAGAAGGTTTATTAACTTAAATATGTTAAACCAGTTATTTGAAGCATTTCGATATCGATTGCTTAATGCATATATACAAGGTAATCGACTTTATACCTATATATAAGATAACGTAATTCTTCTAAATGCTTTGCCGTTATGCCGTTAAGGCGTTTGTAGACTTCAGTAATATAAAGAGGGTTAATTAACTTAAATATGTTAAACTAATGATTTGAGGCATTTCGATATCGATTGCTAAATGAGTATATACAAGAAAATCGACTTTATACCTAAATATAAGATTACGTAATTCTTCTAAATGCTTTGCCGTTATGCAATTAAGGCGTTTGTAGATTTCAAAAAGATAAAGAAGGTTAATTAACTTAAATATGTTAAACTAATGATTTGAGGCATTTCGATATCGATTGCTAAATGTGTAAATACAAGAAAATCGACTTAATACCTAAATATAAGATTACGGAATTCTTCCAAATGCACTGCCGTTATGCCGTTAAGGCTTTATGTTAACTTCAGTTAGTTAAAGAAGGCTTATTAACTTAAATATGTTAAACCAGTTATTTGAAGCATTTCGATATTGATTGCTTAATGCATATATACAAGGAAATTGACTTTATACCTAAATATAAGATAACGTAATTCTTCTAAATGCTTTGCCGTTATGCCGTTAAGGCGTTTGTAGACTTCAGTAATATAAAGAGGGTTAATTAACTTAAATATAATAAACTAATGATTTGAGGCATTTCGATATCGATTGCTAAATGAGTATATACAAGAAAATCGACTTTATACCTAAATATAAGATTACGTAATTCTTCTAAATGCTTTGCCGTTATGCAATTAAGGCGTTTGTAGACTTGAAAAGATAAAGAAGGTTAATGAACTTAAATATGTTAAACTAATGATTTGAGGCATTTCGATATCGATTGCTAAATGTGTATATACAAGAAAATCGACTTTGTACCTAAATATATGATAACGGAATTCTTCTACGTGCACTGCCGTTATGCCGTTAAGGCGTTTGTAGACTTCAGTAAGATAAAGGGGGTTAATTAACTTAAATATGTTACACTAATGATTTGAGGCACTTCGATATCGATTGCTAAATGTGTAAATACAAGAAAATCGACTTAATACCTAAATATAAGATTACGGAATTCTTCCAAATGCACTGCCGTTATGCCGTTAAGGCTTTTGTAGACTTTAGTAAGATAAAGAGGGTTAATTAGCTTAAATATGTTAAACTAATGATTTGAAGCATTTCGATATCGATTGCTAGATGTGTATATACAACAAAATCGACTTTATACCTAAATATAAGATTACGTAATTCTTCTAAATGCTTTGCCGTTATGCAATTAAAACGTTTGTAGACTTCAGTAAGATAAAGAGGGTTAATTAACTTAAATATGTTAAACCAATGATTTGAAGCATTTCTATATCGATTGCTAAATGTGTATATACAACAAAATCGACTTTATACCTAAATATAAGATTACGGAATTCTTCCAAACGCACTGCCGTTATGCCGCTAAGGCTTTTGTAGACTTTAGTAAGATAAAGAGGGTTAATTAGCTTAAATATGTTAAACTAATGATTTGAAGCATTTCTATATCGATTGCTAAATGAGTATATACAAGAAAATCGACTTTATACCTAAATATAAGATAACGTAATTCTTCTAAATGCTTTGCCGTTATGCAATTAAGGCGTTTGTATACTTCAGTAAGATAAAGAGGGTTAATTAACTTAAATATGTTAAATTAATGATATCGATTGCTAAATGTGTATGTACAAGAAAATCGACTTTATACCTAAATATATGATAACGGAATTCTTCTTCATGCACTGCCGTTATGCCGTTAAGGCGTTTGTAGACTTCAGTAAGATAAAGGGGGTTAATAAATTTAAATATGTTAAACTAATGATTTGAGGCATTTCGATATCGAATGCTAAATGTGTAAATACAAGAAAATCGACTTAATACCTAAATATAAGATTACGTAATTCTTCTAAATGCTTTGCCGTTATGCCGTTAAGGCTTTTGTAGACTTTAGTAAGATAAAGAGGGTTAATTAGCTTAAATATGTTAAACTAATGATTTGAAACATTTCGATATCGATTGCTAGATGTGTAAATACAACAAAATCGACTTTATACCTAAATATAAGATTACGTAATTCTTCTAAATGCTTTGTTGTTATGCAATTAAGGCGTTTGTAGACTTCAGTAAGATAAAGAGGGTTAATTAACTTAAATATGTTAAACCAATGATTTGAAGCATTTCTATATCGATTGCTAAATGTGTATATACAACAAAATCGACTTTATACCTAAATATAAGATTACGCAATTCTTCTAAATGCTTTGCCGTTATGCCGTTAAGGCGTTTGTAGGCTTCAGTAAGATAAAGGGGGTTAATTACCTTAAATATGTTAAACTAATGATTTGAAGATTTTCGAAATCGATTGCTAAGTGCATATATACAAGAAAATCTTCCTTATACCTAAATATAAGATAACGGAATTCTTCCAAATGTACTGTCCTTATGCCGCCATGGCTTTATATGAACTTCAATATGTTAAAGAAGGTTAATTAACTTAAATATGTTAAACTAATGATTTGAGGCATTTCGATATCGATTGCTAAATGTGTATATACAAGGAAATCGACTTTATACCTGAATATAAGATTACGGAATTCTTCCAAAGGCACTGCCGTTATACCGTTATGGTTTTATGTTAACTTCAGTTAGTTAAAGTTATACCTAAATATAAGATTACGTAATTCTTCTAAATGCTTTGCCGTTATGCAATTAAGGCGTTTGTAGACTTCAAAAAGATAAAGAAGGTTAATGAACTTAAATATGTTAAACTAATGATTTGAGGCATTTCGATATCGATTGCTAAATGTGTAAATACAAGAAAATCGACTTTATACCTAAATATAAGATTACGGAATTCTTCCAAATGCACTGCCGTTATGCCGTTAAGGCTTTTGTAGACTTTAGTAAGATAAAGAGGGTTAATTAGCTTAGATATGTTAAACTAATGATTTGAAGCATTTCGATATCGATTGCTAGATGTGTATATACAACAAAATCGACTTTATACCTAAATATAAGATTACGTAATTCTTCTAAATGCTTTGCCGTTATGCAATTAAAACGTTTGTAGACTTCAGTAAGATAAAGAGGGTTAATTAGCTTAAATATGTTAAACTAATGATTTGAAGCATTTCTATATCGATTGCTAAATGAGTATATACAAGAAAATCGACTTTATACCTAAATATAAGATAACGTAATTCTACTAAATGCTTTGCCGTTATGCAATTAAGGGCGTTTGTAGACTTCAGTAAGATAAAGAGGGTTAATTAACTTAAATATGTTAAATTAATGATATCGATTGCTAAATGTGTATGTACAAGAAAATCGACTTTATACCTAAATATATGATAACGGAATTCTTCTTCATGCACTGCCGTTATGCCGTTAAGGCGTTTGTAGACTTCAGTAAGATAAAGGGGGTTAATAAATTTAAATATGTTAAACTAATGATTTGAGGCATTTCGATATCGATTGCTAAATGTGTATATACAAGAACATCGTCTTAATACCTAAATATAAGATTACGGAATTCTTCCAAATGCACTGCCGTTATGCCGTTAAGGCTTTTGTAGACTTTAGTAAGATAAAATGGGTTAATTAGCTTACATATGTTAAACTAATGATTTGAAGCATTTCGATATCGATTGATAGATGTGTATATACAACAAAATCGACTTTATACCTAAATATAAGATTACATAATTCTTCTAAATGCTTTGCCGTTATGCAATTAAAACGTTTGTAGACTTTAGTAAGATAAAGAGGGTTAATTAGCTTAAATATGTTAAACTAATGATTTGAAGCAATTCGATATCGATTTCTAAATGTGTATATACAAGAAAATCGACTTTATACCTAAATATAAGATTACGTAATTCTTCTAAATGCTTTGCCGTTATGCCGTTAAGGCGTTTGTAGACTTCAGTAAGATAAAGGGGGTTAATTACCTTAAATATGTTAAACTCATGATTTGAAGCATTTCTATATCGATTGCTAAATGAGTATATACAAGAAAATCGACTTTATACCTAAATGAAAGATTACGTAATTCTTCTAAATGCTTTGCCGTTATGCCGTTAAGGCTTTTGTAGACTTTAGAAAGATAAAGAGGGTTAATTAGCTTAAATATGTTAAACTAATGATTTGAAACATTTCGATATCGATTGCTAGATGTGTATATACAACAAAATCGACTTTATACCTAAATATAAGATTACGTAATTCTTCTTAATGCTTTGCCGTTATGCAATTAAGGCGTTTGTAGACTTCAGTAAGATAAAGAGGGTTAATTAACTTAAATATGTTAAACCAATGATTTGAGGCATTACGATATCGATTGCTAAATGTGTATATACAAGAAAATCGACTTTATAGCTAAATATAAGATAACGGAATTCTTCTACGTGCACTGCCGTTATGCCGTTAAGGCGTTTGTAGACTTCAGTAAGATAAAGGGGGTTAATTAACTTAAATATGTTACACTAATGATTTGAGGCACTTCGATATCGATTGCTAAATGTGTAAATACAAGAAAATCGACTTAATACCTAAATATAAGATTACGGAATTCTTCCAAATGCACTGCCGTTATGCCGTTAAGGCTTTTGTAGACTTTAGTAAGATAAAGAGGGTTAATTAGCTTAAATATGTTAAACTAATGATTTGAAGCATTTCGATATCGATTGCTAGATGTGTATATACAACAAAATCGACTTTATACCTAAATATAAGATTACGTAATTCTTCTAAATGCTTTGCCGTTATGCAATTAAAACGTTTGTAGACTTCAGTAAGATAAAGAGGGTTAATTAACTTAAATATGTTAAACCAATGATTTGAAGCATTTCTATATCGATTGCTAAATGTGTATATACAACAAAATCGACTTTATACCTAAATATAAGATTACGGAATTCTTCCAAACGCACTGCCGTTATACCGTTAAGGCTTTTGTAGACTTTAGTAAGATAAAGAGGGTTAATTAGCTTAAATATGTTAAACTAATGATTTAAAGCATTTCTATATCGATTGCTAAATGAGTATATACAAGAAAATCGACTTTATACCTAAATATAAGATAACGTAATTCTTCTAAATGCTTTGCCGTTATGCAATTAAGGCGTTTGTAGACTTCAGTAAGATAAAGGGGGTTAATTACCCTAAATATGTTAAACTCATGATTTGAAGCATTTCTATATCGATTGCTAAATGAGTATATACAAGAAAATCGACTTTATACCTAAATATAAGATTACGTAATTCTTCTTAATGCTTTGCCGTTATGCCGTTAAGGCGTTTGTAGACTTCATTAAGATAAAGAGTTTTAATTATCTTAAATATGTTAAACTAATGATTTGACGCATTTCGATTTCGATTGCTAAATGAGTATATACAGGAAAATCGACTTTATACCTAAATATAAGATAACGTAATTCTTCTAAATGCTTTGCCGTTATGCAATTAAGGCGTTTGTAGACTTCAGCAAGATAAAGAGGGGTTAATTAACTTAAATATGTTAAATTAATGATTAGAGGCATTTCGATATCGATTGCTAAATGTGTATGTACAAGAAAATCGACTTTATACCTAAATATAAGATTACGTAATTCTTCTAAATGCTTTGCCGTTATGCCGTTAAAACGTTTGTAGACTTCAGTAAGATAAAGAGGGTTAATTAACTTAAATATGTTAAACTAATGATTTGAAGCATTTCTATATCGATTGCTAAATGAGTATATACAAGAAAATCGACTTTATACCTAAATATAAGTTAACGTATTTCTTCTAAATGCTTTGCCGTTATGCCGTTAAGATGTTTGTAGACTTCAGTAAGATAAATAGGGGTTAATTAACTTAAACATGTTAAACTAATGATTTGAGGCATTTCGATTTCGATTGCTAAATGAGTATATACAACAAAATCGACTCTATACCTAAATATAAGCTTACGGAATTCTTCTAAATGCTTTGCCGTTATGCCGTTAAAACGTTTGTAGACTTCAGTTAGATAAGGAGGGTTAATTAACTTAAATATGTTAAACTAATGATTTGAAGCATTTCTATATCGATTGCTAAATGAGTATATACAAGAAAAACGACTTTATACCTAAATATAAGATTACGTATTTCTTCTAAATGCTTTGCCGTTATGCCGTTAAGATGTTTGTAGACTTCAGTAAGATAAATAGGGTTAATTAACTTAAACATGTTAAACTAATGATTTGAAGAATTTCGATTTCGATTGCTAAATGAGTATATACAAGAAAAGCGACTTTATACCTAAATATAAGATTACGCAATTCTTCTAAATGCTTTGCCGTTATGCCGTTAAAACGTTTGTAGACTTCAGTTAGATAAAGAGGGTTAATTAACTTAAATATGTTAAACTAATGATTTGAAGCATTTCTATATCGATTGCTAAATGAGTATATACAAGAAAAGCGACTTTATACCTAAATATAAGATTACGTAATTCTTCTAAATGCTTTGCCGTTATGCCGTTAAGATGTTTGTAGACTTCAGTAAGATAAATAGGGTTAATTAACTTAAACATGTTAAACTAATGATTTGAGGCATTTCGATTTGGATTGCTAAATGAGTATATACAACAAAATCGACTCTATACCTAAATATAAGCTTACGGAATTCTTCTAAATGCTTTGCCGTTATGCCGTTAAAACGTTTGTAGACTTCAGTTAGATAAGGAGGGTTAATTAACTTAAATATGTTAAACTAATGATTTGAAGCATTTCGATATCGATTGCTAAATGTGTATATACAAGAAAATCGACTTTATAGCTAAATATAAGATTACGGAATTCTTCCAAATGCACTGCCGTTTTACCGTTATGGTTTTTATGTTAACTTCAGTTAGTTAAAGAAGGTTTATTAACTTAAATATGTTAAACCAGTTATTTGAAGCATTTCGATATCGATTGCTTAATGCATATATACAAGGAAATTGACTTTATACCTAAATATAAGATAACGTAATTCTTCTAAATGCTTTGCCGTTATGCCGTTAAGGCGTTTGTAGACTTCAGTAATATAAAGGGGGTTAATTAACTTAAATATAATAAACTAATGATTTGAGGCATTTCGATATCGATTGCTAAATGAGTATATACAAGAAAATCGACTTTATACCTAAATATAAGATTACGTAATTCTTCTAAATGCTTTGCCGTTATGCAATTAAGGCGTTTGTAGACTTCAAAAAGATAAAGAAGGTTGATGAACTTAAATATGTTAAACTAATGATTTGAGGCATTTCGATATCGATTGCTAAATGTGTATATACAAGAAAATCGACTTTGTACCTAAATATATGATAACGGAATTCTTCTACGTGCACTGCCGTTATGCCGTTAAGGCGTTTGTAGACTTCAGTAAGATAAAGGGGGTTAATTAACTTAAATATGTTACACTAATGATTTGAGGCACTTCGATATCGATTGCTAAATGTGTACATACAAGAAAATCGACTTAATACCTAAATATAAGCTTACGGAATTCTTCCAAATGCACTGCCGTTATGCCGTTAAGGCTTTTGTAGACTTTAGTAAGATAAAGAGGGTTAATTAGCTTAAATATGTTAAACTAATGATTTGAAGCATTTCGATATCGATTGCTAGATGTGTATATACAACAAAATCGACTTTATACCTAAATATAAGATTACGTAATTCTTCTAAATGCTTTGCCGTTATGCAATTAAAACGTTTGTAGACTTCAGTAAGATAAAGAGGGTTAATTAACTTAAATATGTTAAACCAATGATTTGAAGCATTTCTATATCGATTGCTAAATGTGTATATACAACAAAATCGACTTTATACCTAAATATAAGATTACGGAATTCTTCCAAACGCACTGCCGTTATGCCGCTAAGGCTTTTGTAGACTTTAGTAAGATAAAGAGGGTTAATTAGCTTAAATATGTTAAACTAATGATTTGAAGCATTTCTATATCGATTGCTAAATGAGTATATACAAGAAAATCGACTTTATACCTAAATATAAGATAACGTAATTCTTCTAAATGCTTTGCCGTTATGCAATTAAGGCGTTTGTATACTTCAGTAAGATAAAGAGGGTTAATTAACTTAAATATGTTAAATTAATGATATCGATTGCTAAATGTGTATGTACAAGAAAATCGACTTTATACCTAAATATATGATAACGGAATTCTTCTTCATGCACTGCCGTTATGCCGTTAAGGCGTTTGTAGACTTCAGTAAGATAAAGGGGGTTAATAAATTTAAATATGTTAAACTAATGATTTGAGGCATTTCGATATCGAATGCTAAATGTGTAAATACAAGAAAATCTACTTAATACCTAAATATAAGATTACGTAGTTCTTCTAAATGCTTTGCCGTTATGCCGTTAAGGCTTTTGTAGACTTTAGTAAGATAAAGAGGGTTAATTAGCTTAAATATGTTAAACTAATGATTTGAAACATTTCGATATCGATTGCTAGATGTGTAAATACAACAAAATCGACTTTATACCTAAATATAAGATTACGTAATTCTTCTAAATGCTTTGCCGTTATGCAATTAAGGCGTTTGTAGACTTCAGTAAGATAAAGAGGGTTAATTAACTTAAATATGTTAAACCAATGATTTGAAGCATTTCTATATCGATTGCTAAATGTGTATATACAACAAAAATCGACTTTATACCTAAATATAAGATTACGCAATTCTTCTAAATGCTTTGCCGTTATGCCGTTAAGGCGTTTGTAGGCTTCAGTAAGATAAAGGGGGTTAATTACCTTAAATATGTTACACTAATGATTTGAGGCATTTCGATATCGAATGCTAAATGTGTAAATACAAGAAAATCGACTTAATACCTAAATATAAGATTACGTAATTCTTCTAAATGCTTTGCCGTTATGCCGTTAAGGCTTTTGTAGACTTTAGTAAGATAAAGAGGGTTAATTAGCTTAAATATGTTAAACTAATGATTTGAAACATTTCGATATCGATTGCTAGATGTGTAAATACAACAAAATCGATTTTATACCTAAATATAAGATTACGTAATTCTTCTAAATGCTTTGCCGTTATGCAATTAAGGCGTTTGTAGACTTCAGTAAGATAAAGAGGGTTAATTAACTTAAATATGTTAAACCAATGATTTGAAGCATTTCTATATCGATTGCTAAATGTGTATATACAACAAAAATCGACTTTATACCTAAATATAAGATTACGCAATTCTTCTAAATGCTTTGCCGTTATGCCGTTAAGGCGTTTGCAGGCTTCAGTAAGATAAAGGGGGTTAATTACCTTAAATATGTTAAACTAATGATTTGAAGATTTTCGAAATCGATTGCTAAGTGCATATATACAAGAAAATCTTCCTTATACCTAAATATAAGATAACGGAATTCTTCCAAATGTACTGTCCTTATGCCGCCATGGCTTTATATGAACTTCAATATGTTAAAAAAGGTTAATTAACTTAAATATGTTAAACTAATGATTTGAGGCATTTCGATATCGATTGCTAAATGTGTATATACAAGGAAATCGACTTTATACCTGAATATAAGATTACGGAATTCTTCCAAAGGCACTGCCGTTATACCCGTTATGGTTTTATGTTAACTTCAGTTAGTTAAAGTTATACCTAAATATAAGATTACGTAATTCTTCTAAATGCTTTGCCGTTATGCAATTAAGGCGTTTGTAGACTTCAAAAAGATAAAGAAGGTTAATGAACTTAAATATGTTAAACTAATGATTTGAGGCATTTCGATATCGATTGCTAAATGTGTAAATACAAGAAAATCGACTTTATACCTAAATATAAGATTACGGAATTCTTCCAAATGCACTGCCGTTATGCCGTTAAGGCTTTTGTAGACTTTAGTAAGATAAAGAGGGTTAATTAGCTTAAATATGTTAAACTAATGATTTGAAGCATTTCGATATCGATTGCTAGATGTGTATATACAACAAAATCGACTTTATACCTAAATATAAGATTACGTAATTCTTCTAAATGCTTTGCCGTTATGCAATTAAAACGTTTGTAGACTTCAGTAAGATAAAGAGGGTTAATTAGCTTAAATATGTTAAACTAATGATTTGAAGCATTTCTATATCGATTGCTAAATGAGTATATACAAGAAAATCGACTTTATACCTAAATATAAGATAACGTAATTCTTCTAAATGCTTTGCTGTTATGCAATTAAGGCGTTTGTAGACTTCAGTAAGATAAAGAGGGTTAATTAACTTAAATATGTTAAATTAATGATATCGATTGCTGAATGTGTATGTACAAGAAAATCGACTTTATACCTAAATATATGATAACGGAATTCTTCTTCATGCACTGCCGTTATGCCGTTAAGGCGTTTGTAGACTTCAGTAAGATAAAGGGGGTTAATAAATTTAAATATGTTAAACTAATGATTTGAGGCATTTCGATATCGATTGCTAAATGTGTATATACAAGAACATCGTCTTAATACCTAAATATAAGATTACGGAATTCTTCCAAATGCACTGCCGTTATGCCGTTAAGGCTTTTGTAGACTTTAGTAAGATAAAGAGGGTTAATTGGCTTACATATGTTAAACTAATGATTTGAAGCATTTCGATATCGATTGATAGATGTGTATATACAACAAAATCGACTTTATACCTAAATATAAGATTACGTAATTCTTCTTAATGCTTTGCCGTTATGCAATTAAGGCGTTTGTAGACTTCAGTAAGATAAAGAGGGGTTAATTAACTTAAATATGTTAAACCAATGATTTGAGGCATTACGATATCGATTGCTAAATGTGTATATACAAGAAAATCGACTTTATAGCTAAATATAAGATAACGGAATTCTTCTACGTGCACTGCCGTTATGCCGTTAAGGCGTTTGTAGACTTCAGTAAGATAAAGGGGGTTAATTAACTTAAATATGTTACACTAATGATTTGAGGCATTACGATATCGATTGCTAAATGTGTATATACAAGAACATCGTCTTAATACCTAAATATAAGATTACGGAATTCTTCCAAATGCACTGCCGTTATGCCGTTAAGGCTTTTGTAGACTTTAGTAAGATAAAGAGGGTTAATTAGCTTAAATATGTTAAACTAATGATTTGAAGCATTTCGATATCGATTGATAGATGTGTATATACAACAAAATCGACTTTATACCTAAATATAAGATTACGTAATTCTTCTTAATGCTTTGCCGTTATGCAATTAAGGCGTTTGTAGACTTCAGTAAGATAAAGAGGGTTAATTAACTTAAATATGTTAAACCAATGATTTGAGGCATTACGATATCGATTGCTAAATGTGTATATACAAGAACATCGTCTTAATACCTAAATATAAGATTACGGAATTCTTCCAAATGCACTGCCGTTATGCCGTTAAGGCTTTTGTAGACTTTAGTAAGATAAAGAGGGTTAATTAGCTTAAATATGTTAAACTAATGATTTGAAGCATTTCGATATCGATTGCTAGATGTGTATATACAACAAAATCGACTTTATACCTAAATATAAGATTACGTAATTCTTCTAAATGCTTTGCCGTTATGCAATTAAAACGTTTGTAGACTTCAGTAAGATAAAGAGGGTTAATTAGCTTAAATATGTTAAACTAATGATTTGAAGCATTTCTATATCGATTGCTAAATGAGTATATACAAGAAAATCGACTTTATACCTAAATATAAGATAACGTAATTCTTCTAAATGCTTTGCTGTTATGCAATTAAGGCGTTTGTAGACTTCAGTAAGATAAAGAGGGTTAATTAACTTAAATATGTTAAATTAATGATATCGATTGCTGAATGTGTATGTACAAGAAAATCGACTTTATACCTAAATATATGATAACGGAATTCTTCTTCATGCACTGCCGTTATGCCGTTAAGGCGTTTGTAGACTTCAGTAAGATAAAGGGGGGTTAATAAATTTAAATATGTTAAACTAATGATTTGAGGCATTTCGATATCGATTGCTAAATGTGTATATACAAGAACATCGTCTTTATACCTAAATATAAGATTACATAATTCTTCTAAATGCTTTGCCGTTATGCAATTAAAACGTTTGTAGACTTTAGTAAGATAAAGAGGGTTAATTAGCTTAAATATGTTAAACTAATGATTTGAAGCAATTCGATATCGATTTCTAAATGTGTATATACAAGAAAATCGACTTTATACCTAAATATAAGATTACGTAATTCTTCTAAATGCTTTGCCGTTATGCCGTTAAGACGTTTGTAGACTTCAGTAAGATAAAGGGGGTTAATTACCTTAAATATGTTAAACTCATGATTTGAAGCATTTCTATATCGATTGCTAAATGAGTATATACAAGAAAATCGACTTTATACCTAAATATAAGATTACGTAATTCTTCTAAATGCTTTGCCGTTATGCCGTTAAGGCTTTTTTTAGACTTTAGTAAAATAAAGAGGGTTAATTAGCTTAAATATGTTAAACTAATGATTTGAAACATTTCGATATCGATTGCTAGATGTGTATATGCAACAAAATCGACTTTATACCTAAATATAAGATTACGTAATTCTTCTTAATGCTTTGCCGTTATGCAATTAAGGCGTTTGTAGACTTCAGTAAGATAAAGAGGGTTAATTAACTTAAATATGTTAAACCAATGATTTGAGGCATTACGATATCGATTGCTAAATGTGTATATACAAGAAAATCGACTTTATAGCTAAATATAAGATAACGGAATTCTTCTACGTGCACTGCCGTTATGCCGTTAAGGCGTTTGTAGACTTCAGTAAGATAAAGGGGGTTAATTAACTTAAATATGTTACACTAATGATTTGAGGCACTTCGATATCGATTGCTAAATGTGTAAATACAAGAAAATCGACTTAATACCTAAATATAAGATTACGGAATTCTTCCAAATGCTTTGCCGTTATGCAATTAAGGCGTTTGTAGACTTCAGTAAGATAAAGAGGGTTAATTAACTTAAATATGTTAAATTAATGATATCGATTGCTAAATGTGTATGTACAAGAAAATCGACTTTATACCTAAATATATGATAACGGAATTCTTCTTCATGCACTGCCGTTATGCCGTTAAGGCGTTTGTAGACTTCAGTAAGATAAAGGGGGTTAATAAATTTAAATATGTTAAACTAATGATTTGAGGCATTTCGATATCGATTGCTAATGTGTATATACAAGAAAATCGACTTAATACCTAAATATAAGATTACGGAATTCTTCCAAATGCACTGCCGTTATGCCGTTAAGGCTTTTGTAGACTTTAATAAGATAAAGAGGGTTAATTAGCTTACATATGTTAAACTAGTGATTTGAAGCATTTCGATATCGATTGATAGATGTGTATATACAACAAAATCGACTTTATACCTAAATATAGGATTACATAATTCTTCTAAAAGCTTTGCCGTTATGCAATTAAAACGTTTGTAGACTTTAGTAAGATAAAGAGGGTTAATTAGCTTAAATATGTTAAACTAATGATTTGAAGCAATTCGATATCGATTTCTAAATGTGTATATACAACAAAGTCGACTTTATACCTAAATATAAGATTACGTAATTCTTCTAAATGCTTTGCCGTTATGCCGTTAAGGCGTTTGTAGACTTCAGTAAGATAAAGGGGGTTAATTACCCTAAATATGTTAAACTCATGATTTGAAGCATTTCTATATCGATTGCTAAATGAGTATATACAAGAAAATCGACTTTATACCTAAATATAAGATTACGTAATTCTTCTTAATGCTTTGCCGTTATGCCGTTAAGGCGTTTGTAGACTTCATTAAGATAAAGAGTTTTAATTATCTTAAATATGTTAAACTAATGATTTGAAGCATTTCGATTTCGATTGCTAAATGAGTATATACAGGAAAATCGACTTTATACCTAAATATAAGATAACGTAATTCTTCTAAATGCTTTGCCGTTATGCAATTAAGGCGTTTGTAGACTTCAGCAAGATAAAGAGGGTTAATTAACTTAAATATGTTAAATTAATGATTAGAGGCATTTCGATATCGATTGCTAAATGTGTATGTACAAGAAAATCGACTTTATACCTAAATATAAGATTACGTAATTCTTCTAAATGCTTTGCCGTTATGCCGTTAAAACGTTTGTAGACTTCAGTAAGATAAAGAGGGTTAATTAACTTAAATATATTAAACTAATGATTTGAAGCATTTCTATATCGATTGCTGAATGAGTATATACAAGAAAATCGACTTTATACCTAAATATAAGATAACGTATTTCTTCTAAATGCTTTGCCGTTATGCCGTTAAGATGTTTGTAGACTTCAGTAAGATAAATAGGGTTAATTAACTTAAACATGTTAAACTAATGATTTGAGGCATTTCGATTTCGATTGCTAAATGAGTATATACAACAAAATCGACTCTATACCTAAATATAAGCTTACGGAATTCTTCTAAATGCTTTGCCGTTATGCCGTTAAAACGTTTGTAGACTTCAGTTAGATAAGGAGGGTTAATTAACTTAAATATGTTAAACTAATGATTTGAAGCATTTCTATATCGATTGCTAAATGAGTATATACAAGAAAATCGACTTTATACCTAAATATAAGATTACGTATTTCTTCTATATGCTTTGCCGTTATGCCGTTAAGATGTTTGTAGACTTCAGTAAGATAAATAGGGTTAATTAACTTAAACATGTTAAACTAATGATTTGAAGCATTTCGATTTCGATTGCTAAATAAGTATATACAAGAAAAGCGACTTTATACCTAAATATAAGATTACGCAATTCTTCTAAATGCTTTGCCGTTATGCCGTTAAAACGTTTGTAGACTTCAGTTAGATAAAGAGGGTTAATTAACTTAAATATGTTAAACTAATGATTTGAAGCATTTCTATATCGATTGCTAAATGAGTATATACAAGAAAAGCGACTTTATACCTAAATATAAGATTACGTAATTCTTCTAAATGCTTTGCCGTTATGCCGTTAAAACGTTTGTAGACTTCAGTTAGATAAAGAGGGTTAATTAACTTAAATATGTTAAACTAATGATTTGAAGCATTTCTATATCGATTGCTAAATGAGTATATACAAGAAAAGCGACTTTATACCTAAATATAAGATTACGTAATTTCTCTAAATGCTTTGCCGTTATGCCGTTAAAACGTTTGTAGACTTCAGTAAGGTAAAGAGGGTTAATTAACTTAAGTATATTAAACTAATGATTTGAAGCATTTCTATATCGATTGCTAAATGAGTATATACAAGAAAATCGACTTTATACCTAAATATAAGATTACGTAATTCTTCTAAATGCTTTGCCGTTATGCAATTAAGGCGTTTGTAGACTTCAGTAAGATAAAGGGGGTTAATTAATTTAAATATGTTAAACTAATGATTTGAGGCATTTCGATATCGATTGCTAAATGTGTATATACAAGAAAATCGACTTAATACCTAAATATAAGATTACGGAATTCTTCCAAATGCACTGCCGTTATGCCGTTAAGGCTTTTGTAGACTTTAGTAAGATAAAGAGGGTTAATTATCGTAAATATGTTAAACTAATGATTTGAAGCATTTCGATTTCGATTGCTAAATGCGTATTTACAAGAAAATCGACTTTATACCTAAATATAAGATTACGGATTTCTTCCAAATGCACTGCCGTTATACCCTTATGGCTTTATGTTAACTTCTGTTAGTTAAAGAAGGTTTGTTAACTTAAATATGTTAAACCAGTTATTTGAAGCATTTCGATATCGATTCCTTAATGCATATATACAAGAAAATCGACTTTATACCTAAATATAAGCTTACGGAATTCTTCTAAATGCACTGCCGTCATGCCGCCATGGCTTTATGTTAACTTCGGTGCGTTTAAGAAGCTTTATTAACTTAAATATGTTAAACTTATGATTTGAAGATTTTCGAAGTTTGATTGCTAAATGAGTATATACAAGAAAATCGGGCTTTATACCTAAATATAAGATAACGAAATTCTTCTAAATGCTTTGCCGTTATGCCGCCAAGACGTTTTGTTTAAATTCAGTGCATTAAAGTAGGTTTGTTAACTTAAATATATTAAACTAATGATTTGAAGCATTTCGATTTCGATTGCTAAATGAGTATATACAAGAAAATGGACTTTATACCTAAATATAAGATTACGAAATTCTTTTTAAATGCTTTGCCGTTATGCCGTTAAAGGGGTTTGTAGACTTCAGTAAGATAAAGAGGGTTAATTAACTTAAATATGTTAAACTAATGATTTGAAGTATTTCGATATCGATTGCTAAATGTGTATATACAAGAAAATTGACTTTCTACCTAAATATAAGATTACGAAATTCTTCTAAATGCTTTGCCGTTATGCTGTTAAAACGTTTGTAGACTTCAGTGCATTAAAGTAAGTTTGTTAACTTAAATATGTTAAACTAATGATTTGAAAAAAAAAAAAAAAAAAAAAAAAAAAAATTTTTTTTTTTTTTTTTTTTTTTTAAAAGCTTTGCCGTTATGCCGTTAAGGCGTTTGTAGACTGCAGTAAGATAAAGAGGGTTAATTAACTTAAATATGTTAAACTAATGATTTGAGGCATTTCGATATCGATTGCTAAATGTGTATGTACAAGAAAATCGACTTTATACCTAAACATATGATAATGGAATTCTTCTACATGCACTGCCGTTATGCCGTTAAGGCGTTTGTAGACTTCAGTAAGATAAAGGGGGTTAATTAACTTAAATATATTAAACTAATGATTTGAGGCATTTCGATATCGATTGTTAAATGTGTATTTACAAGAAAATCGACTTTATACCTAAATATAAGATTACGGAATTCTTCCAAATACACTGCCGTTATACCCTTATGGCTTTATGTTAACTTCAGTTAGTTAAAGAAGGTTTGTTAACTTAAATATGTTAAACCAGTTATTTGAAGCATTTCGATATCGATTGCGTAATGCATATATACAAGAAAATCGACTTTATACCTAAATATAAGCTTACGGAATTCTTCTAAATGCACTGCCGTCATGCCGCCATGGCTTTATGTTAACTTCGGTGCGTTTAAGAAGCTTTATTAACTTAAATATGTTAAACTTATGATTTGAAGATTTTCGATTTCGATTGCTAAATGAGTATATACAAGAAAATGGACTTTATACCTAAATGTAAGATTACGAAATTCTTCTAAATGCTTTGCCGTTATGCTGTTAAAACGTTTGTAGACTTCAGTGCATTAAAGTAGGTTTGTTAACTTAAATATGTTAAACTAATGATTTGAAGCATTTCGATTTCGATTGCTAAATGAGTATATATAAGAAAATGGGCTTTATACCTAAATATAAGATTACGAAATTTTTCTAAATGCTTTGCCGTTATGCCGTTAAAGCGTTTGTAGACTTCAGTAAGATAAAGGGGGTTAATTAACTTAAATATGTTAAACTAATGATTTGAGGCATTTCGATATCGATTGCTAAATGTGTATATACAAGAAAATCGACTTTATACCTAATATAAGATTACGGAATTCTTCCAAATGCACTGCCGTTATACCGTTATGGTTTTATGTTAACTTCAGTTAGTTAAAGAAGCTTTAATAACTTAAATATGTTAAACCAGTTATTTGAAGCATTTCGATAACGATTGCTTAATGCATATATACAAGAAAATCGACTTTATACCTAAATATAAGATTACGGAATTCTTCCAAATGTACCGTCGTTATGCCACCATGGCTTTATATCAACTTCAATATGTTAAAGAAGGTTAATTTACTTAAATATGTTAAACTAATGATTTGAGGTATTTCGATTTCCATTGCTAAATGAGTATATACAACAAAATCGACTTTATACCTAAATATAAGATTAAGGAATTCTTCTAAATGCACTGCCGTTATGCCGTTAAAACGTTTGTAGACTTCAGTTAGCTAAAGAGGGTTAATTAACTTAAATATGTTAAACTAATGATTTGAAGCGTTTCTATATCGATTGCTAAATGAGTATATACAAGAAAAGCGACTTTATACCTAAATATAAGATTACGTAATTCTTCTAAATGCTTTGCCGTTATGCCGTTAAAACGTTTGTAGACTTCAGTTAGATAAAAAGGGTTAATTAACTTAAATATATTAAACTAATGATTTGAAGCATTTCTATATCGATTGCTAAATGAGTATATACAAGAAAAGCGACTTTATACCTAAATATAAGATTACGTAATTCTTCTAAATGCTTTGCCGTTATGCCGTTAAAACGTTTGTAGACTTCAGTTAGATAAAAAGGGTTAATTAACTTAAATATGTTAAACTAATGATTGACGCATTTCGATATCGATTGCTAAATGCGTATATACAAGAAAATCGACTTTATACCTAAATATAAGATTACGGAATTATTCTAAATGCACTGCAGTTATGCCGCCATGGATTTATGCCAACTTCATTTCGTTAAGGAAGGTTTATTAACTTAAATATGTTAAACTAATGATTTGAGGTATTTCGATTTCCATTGCTAAATGAGTATATACAACAAAATCGACTTTATACCTAAATATAAGATTACGGAATTCTTCTAAATGCACTGCCGTTATGCCGTTAAAACGTTTGTAGACTTCAGTTAGCTAAAGAGGGTTAATTAACTTAAATATGTTAAACTAATGATTTGAAGCATTTCTATATCGATTGCTAAATGAGTATATACAAGAAAAGCGACTTTATACCTAAATATAAGATTACGTAATTCTTCTAAATGCTTTGCCGTTATGCCGTTAAAACGTTTGTAGACTTCAGTTAGATAAAAAGGGTTAATTAACTTAAATATGTTAAACTAATGATTTGAAACATTTCGATATGGATTTCTAAATGTGTTTATACAACAAAGTCGATTTTATACCTAAATATAAAAATACGGAATTCTTCTACATGCACTGCCGTTATGCCGCCATGGCTTCATGTCACCTTCGGTAGGTTAAAGAAGGTAATTTAACTTAAATATGTTAAACTAATGATTTGAAGCATTTCGATATTGATTGCTAAATGTGCTAATACAAGAAACTTGACTTTATACCTAAACATAGGATAACGGAATTCTTCCAAATGCACTGCCGTTATTCCGCTATGGCTTTATGTCAACTTCAGTTCGTTAAAGTAGGTTTGTTAACTTAAATATGTTAAACTAATGATTTGAAGCATTTCGATATCGATCTCTAAATGCATATATACAAGAAAATCGACTTTATACCTAAATATAAGATTTCGGAATTCTTCCAAATTACTGTCGTTATGGCGGCATGGCTTTATTTCACCTTCAATACGTTATAGATGGTTAATTAACTTAAATATGTTAAACTAATGATTTGAAGCAGTTAGATATCGATTGCTAAATGTGTATATACAAAAAAACCGAATTTATACCTAAATCTAAGATTACGGAATTCTTCTACATGACTGCCGTTATGCCGCCATGGCTTTGTGTTAACTCCAGTGCGTTAAAGTAGGTTTGTTAACGTAAATATGTCAAACTAATGATTTGAAGCATTTCGATATCGATTGCTAAATGTGTATATACAAGAAAATCGACTTTATAGCTAAATATAAGATTACGGAATTCTTCCAAATGCACTGCCGTTATGCCGTTAAGGCGATTGTAGACTTCAGTAAGATAAGGGGGGTTAATGAACTTAAATATGTTAAACTAATGATTTGAGGCATTTCGATATCGATTGCTAAATGTGTATACACAAGAAAATCGACTTTATACCTAAATATAAGATTACGGAATTCTTCCAAATGTACTGTCGTTATACCGCCATGGCTATATATCAACTTGAATAAGTTAAAGAAGGTTAATTAACTTAAATGTGTTAAACTAATGATTTGAGGCATTTCGATATCGATTGCTAAATGTGAATATACAACAAAATCGACATTATACCTAAATATAAGATTACGAAATTCGCACAAATGCACTGCCGTTATACCATTATGGCTTTATGTAAACTTCAGTAAGATAAAGAAGGTTAATTAACTTAAATATGTTAAACTAATGATTTGAAGCATTTCGATATCGATTGCTGAATGTGTATATACAAGAAAATCGACTTTATACCTAAATATAAGATTACGGAATTCTTCAAATGCACTGCCGTTATACTGTCATGGCTTTATATCAACTTCAATACGTTAAAGAAGGTTTATTAACTTAAATATGTTAAACTAATGATTTGAAGCATTTCGATATTGATTGCTAAATGTGTATATACAAGAAAATCGACTTTATACCTAACTATAATATTACGGAATTCTTCTAAATGTTCTGCCGTTATGCCGTCATGGCTTTATGTTAACTTCAGTGCGTTAAAGTAGGTTTGTTAACTTAAATATGTTAAACTTATGATTTGTAGCATTTCGATATCGATTGCTAAATGGGTGTATACAAGAAAATCGACTTTATACCTAAATATAAGATTACGTAATTTTATTATATCTATGATATCGATCGCTAAAGAGTATATACAAGAAAATCGACTTAATACCTAAATATAAGATTACGGAATTCTTCCAAATGTACTGTCGTTATGTCGCCATGGCTTTATATCACCTTCAATACGTTAAAGAAGCTTTATTAACTTAAATATGTTAAACTAATGATTTGAAGATTTTCGAAATCGATTGCTAAATGCATATATACAACAAATTCGACTTAATACCTAAATATAAGATTACGGATTTCTTCTACATGCACTGCCGTTATGCCGCCGTGGCTTTGTGTTAACTTCGGTTTAAAGTAGGTTTTTTAACTTAAATATGTTAAACTAATGATTTGAGGCATTTCGATATCGATTGCTAAATGCATATATACAAGAAATTCTTCTTTATACCTAAATATAAGATTACAGAATTCTTCCAAATGTACTGCCATTATGCCGCCATGGCTTTATATCAACTTTAATATGTTAAAGAAGGTCAATTTACTTAAATATGTTAAACTAATGATTTGAGGCATTTCGATATCGATTGCTTAATGAGTATATACAACAAAATCGACTTTATACCTAAATATAAGATTACGAAATTCTCCCAAATTCACTGCCGTTATACCGTTATGGCTTTATGTAAACTTCAGTAAGATAAAGAAGGTTCATTAACTTAAATATGTTAAACTAATGATTTGAAGCATTTCAGTATCGTTTGCTAAATGCGTATATACAAGAAAATCGACTTTATACCTAAATATAAGATTACGGAATTATTCTAAATGCACTGCAGTTATGCCGCCATGGATTTATGCCAACTTCAGTTCGTTAAGGAAGGTTTATTAACTTAAATATGTTAAACTAATGATTTGAAGCTTTTCGAAATCGATTGCTAAATGAGTATATACAAGAAAATCGAATATATACCTAAATATAAGATTACGGAATTCTTCCAAATGCACTGCCGTTATGCCGTTAAGGCTTTTGTAGACTTTAGTAAGATAAAGAAGGTTAATTAACTTAAATGTGTTAAACTAATGATTTGAAACATTTCGATATGGATTTCTAAATGTGTATATACAAGAAAATCGACTTTATACCTAAATATAAGATTACGGAATTCTTCAAGTGCACTGCCGTTATACTGTCATGGCTTTATATCAACTTCAATACGTTAAAGAAGGTTTATTAACTTAAATATGTTAAACTAATGATTTGAAGCATTTCGATATCGATTGCTAAATGTGTATATACAAGAAAATCGACTTTATACCTAAATATAAAATTATGACATTACGGAGTTCTTCTAAATGCACTGCCGTTATGCCGTAAAGGCTTTATGTAGACCTCATTAAGCTAAAAAATGTTTATTTACATAATATGTTAAACTAATGATTTGAAGATTTTCGAAATCGATTGCTAAATGCATATATACAACAAATTCGACTTTATACCTAAATATAAGTTTACGGAATTCTTCAAATGCACTGCCGTTATACCGTCATGGCTTTATATCAACTTCAGTTAGTTAAAGAAGGTTTATTAACTTAAATATGTCAAACTAATGATTTGAAGCATTTCGATGTCGATTGCTAAATGAGTATATACAAGAAAAGCGACTTTGTACGTAAATATAAGATTACGGAACTCTTCAAATGCACTGCCGTTATACCGTTATGTCTTTATGTAAACTTCAGTAAGATAAAGAAGGTTAATAAACTTAAATATGTTAAACTAATGATTTGAGGAATTTTGATATTGATTGCTAAATGTGTATATACAAGAAAATCGACTTTATACCTAACTATAATATTACGGAATTCTTCTAAATGCAGTGCCGTTATGCCGCCATGGCTTTATGTTAACTTCAGTGCGTTAAAGTAGGTTTGTTAACTTAAATATGTTAAACTAATGATTTGAAGCATTTCGATATCGATTGCTAAATGAGTATATACAAGAAAATAGACTTTATACCTAAATATAAGATTACGTAATTTTATTATATCTATGATATCGATTGCTAAAGAGTATATACAAGAAAATCGACTTTATACCTAAATATAAGATTACGCAATTCTTCCAAATGTACTGTCGTTATACCGCCATAGCTATATATCAACTTCAATATGTTAAAGAAGATTAATTAACTTAAATATGTTAAACTAATGATTTGAGGCATTTCGATATCGATTGCTAAATGTGAATATACAACAAAATCGACTTTATACCTAAATATAAGATTACGAAATTCTCACAAATGCACTGCCGTTATACCATTATGGCTTTATGTAAACTTCAGTAGGATAAAGAAGGTTAATTAACTTAAATATGTTAAACTAATAATTTGAAGCATTTCGATATCGGTTGCTAAATGCGTATATACAAAAAAGTCGACTTTATACCTAAATATAAACTTACGGATTTCTTCTAAATGCACTGCCGTTATGCAGTTATGGCTTTATGTTAACTTCTGTTCGTTAAAGAAGGTTTATTAACTTAAATATGTTAAACTAATGTTTTGAAGATTTTCGAATTCAATTGCTAAATGCGTATATACAACAAAGTCGACTTTATACCTAAATATAAGCTTACGGAGTTCTTCTAAATGCACTGCCGTTATGCCGTTATGGCTTTATGTTAACTTCAGTTCGTTAAAGAAAGTTTTTTAACTTAAATATGTTACAACAGTTAATTGAAGCATTTCGAAATCGATTGCTTAATGCATATATACAAGAAAATCTACTTTATACCTAAATATAAGATTACGGAATTCTTCCAAATGTACTGTCGTTATGCCGCCATGGCTATATGTCAACTTCAATATGTTAAAGAAGGTTAATTAACTTAAATATGTTAAACTAATGATTTGAAACATTTCGATATCGATTGCTAGATGTGTAAATACAACAAAATCGACTTTATACTTAAATATAAGATTACGTAATTCTTCTAAATGCTTTGCCGTTATGCAATTAAGGCGTTTGTAGACTTCAGTAAGATAAAGAGGGTTAATTAACTTAAATATGTTAAACTAATGATTTGAAGCATTTCGATATCGATTGCTAAATGAGTATATACAAGAAAATCGACTTTATACCTAAATATAAGGTAACGTAATTTTTCTAAATGCGTTGCCGTTATGCCGTTAAGATGTTTGTAGGCTTCAGTAAAATAAAGAGGGTTAATTAACTTAAATATGTTATACTAATGATTTGAAGCATTTCGATATCGATTGCTAAATGTGTATGCAGAAGAAAATCGACTTTATACCTAAATATATGATAACGAAATTCTTCTACATGCACTGCCGTTATGCCGTTAAGGCGTTTGTAGACTTCAGTAAGATAAAGGGGGTTAATTAACTTAAATATGTTAAACTAATGATTTGAGGCATTTCGATATCGATTGCTAAATGTGTATATACAAGAAAATCGACTTTATATCTATATATAAGATTACGTAATTCTTCTAAATGCTTTGCCGTTATGCCGTTAAGCCGTTTGTAGACTTCAGTAAGATAGAGAGGGTTAATTAACTTAAATATGTTAAACTAATGACTTGAGGCATTTCGATATCGATTGCTAAATGTGTATATACAAGAAAATCGACTTTATATCTAAATATAAGATTACGTAATTCTTCTAAATGCTTTGCCGTTATGCCGTTAAGCCGTTTGTAGACTTCAGTAAGATAGAGAGGTTTAATTAACTTAAATATGTTAAACTAATGACTTGAGGCATTTCGATATCGATTGCTACATGTGTCTATACAAGATAATCGACTTTATACCTAAATATAAGATTGCGGAATTCTTCCAAATGAACTGCCGTTATACCGTTATAGTTTTATGTTAACTTCAGTTAGTTAAAGAAGGTTTATTAACTTAAATATGTTAAACCAGTTATTTGAAGCATTTCGATATCGATTGCTTAATGCATATATACAAGAAAACCGACTTTATACCTAAATATGAGATTACGAAATTCTTCCAAATGTACTGTCGTTATGCCGCCATGGCCTTAAGCCAACTTCAGTTCGTTAAAGAAGGTTTATTAACTTAAATATGTTAAACCAGTTATTTGAAACATTTCGATATCGCTTGCTAAATGCGTATATACAAGAAAATCGACTTTATACCTAAATATAAGATGGCTTTGTGTTAACTTCAGTGCATTAAAGAAGCTTTATTAACTTAAATATGTTAAACTTATGATTTGAAGATTTTCGAAATCGATTGCTAAGTGCATATATACAAGAAAATCTTCCTTATATCTAAATATAAGATTACGGAATTCTTCCAAATGTATTGTCGTTATGCCGCCATGGCTTTATATGAACTTCAATATGTTAAAGAAGGTTAATTAGCTTTAATATGTTAAACTAATGATTTGAGGCATTTCGATATCGATTGCTAAATGTGTATATACAAGAAAATCGACTTTATGCCTAAATATAAGATTACGGAATTCTTCTAAATGCACTGCCGTTATGCCGTTATGGCTTTATGTTAACTTCAGTTCGTTAAAGAAGGTTTATTAACTTAGATATGTTACACCAGTTATTAGAAGCATTTCGAAATCGATTGCTTAATGTATATATACAAGAAAATCGACTTTATACCTAAATATAAGATTACGGAATTCTTCAAAATGTACTGTCGTTATGCCGCCATGGCTTTATATAAACATCAATATGTTAAAGAAGGTTAATTAACTTAAATATGTTAAACTAATGATTTGAGGCATTTCGATACCGATTGCTAAATATGTATTAACCATAAAATCGACTTTATACCTAAATATACGCTTACGGAATTCTTCTAAATGCACTGCCGTTATGCCGTTATGGCTTTATGTTAACTTCAGTTCGTTAAAGAAGGTTTAATAACTTAAATATGCTAAACTTATGATTTAAAGCATTTCGATTTCGATTGCTAAATGAGTATATACAAGAAAATCGACTTTATGCCTAAATATAAGATTACGGAATTCTTCTAAATGCTTTGCCGTTATGCCGTTAAGGCATTTGAAGACTTCAGTAAGATAGAGAGGGTTAATCAACTTAAATATATTAAACTAATGATTTGAGGCATTTCGATATCGATTGCTATATGTGTATGTACAAGAAAATCGACTTTATACCTAAATATAAGATTAGGGAATTCTTCTCCATGAACTGCCGTTATGCCGCCATGGCTTTGTGTTAACTTCAGTGCGTTAAAGAAGCTTTATTTCTTTAAGTTTGTTAAACTAATGATTTGAAGATTTTCGAAATCGATTGCTTAATGCATATATACAAGAAAATCGACTTTATACCTAAATAAAAGATTATGGAATTCTTCCAAATGTACTGTCGTTATGCCACCATGGCTTTATATCAACTTCAATATGTTAAAAAAGTTTAATTAACTTAAATATGTTAAAATAATGATTAGAAGCATTTAGATATCGATTGCTTAATGTGTATTTACAACAAAATCGACTTTATACCTAAATATAAGCTTACGGAATTCTTCTAAATGTACTGCCGTTATGCCGCCATGGCTTTATGTTAACTTCGTTGCGTTAAAGAAGCTTTATTAACTTAAATATGTTAAACTTATGATTTGAAGATTTTCGAAATCGATTGCTAAATGCATATACACAACAAAATCGACTTTATACCTAAATATAAGATTACGGAATTCTTCCAAATGCACTGCCGTTATGTCGTTATGGCTTTATGTTAACTTAAGTTCGTTTAAGAAGGTTTATTAACTTAGATGTGTTACACTAGTTATTTGAAACATTTCGATATCGATTGCTAAATGAGTATATACAAGAAAATCGACTTTATACCTAAACATATGATAACTGAATTCTTCTACATGCACTGCCGTTATGCCGCCATGGCTTTGTGCGCTAAAGTAGGTTTGTTAACTTAAACATGTTAAACTAATGACTTGAAGCATTTCGATTTCGATTGCTAAATGTGTATATACAAGAAAATGGACTTTATACCTAAATATAAGATTACGTAATTCTTCTAAATGCTTTGCCGTTATGCCGTTATGGTTTTATGTTAACTTCAGTTAGTTTAAGAAGGTTTATAAACTTAAATATGTTAAACCAGTTATTTGAAGCATTTCGATATCGATTGCTTAATGTATATATACAAGAAAATCGACTTTATTCCTAAATATAAGATTACGGAATTCTTCTAAACGTACTGTCGTTATGCCACCATGGCTTTATATCAACTTCAATACGTTAAAAAAGGTTAATTAACTTAAATATGATAATCTTATGATTTGAGGCATTTCGATATCGATTGCTAAATGTGTATATAGAAGAAAATCGACTTTATACCTAAATATAAGATTACGGAATTCTTCTACATGAACTGCCGTTTTGCCGCCATGGCTTTCTGTTAACTTCAGTGCGTTAAAGAAGCTTTATTAACTTAAATATGTTAAACTAATGATTTGAAGATTTTCGAAATCGATTGCTTAGTGCATATATACAAGAAAATCTTCCTTATACCTAAATATAAGATTACGGAATTCTTCCAAATGTACTGTCGTTATGTCGCCATGGCTTTATATGAACTTTAATATGTTAAAGAAGGTTAATTAACTTAAGTATGTTAAACTAATGATTTGAGGCATTTCGATATCGATTGCTATATGTGTACATACAACAAAATCGACTTTATACCTAAATATACGCTTACGGAATTCTTCTAAATGCACTGCCGTTATGCCGTTATGGCTTTATGTTAACTTCAGTTCGTTAAAGAAGGTTTATTAACTTAGATATGTTACACCAGTTATTAGAAGCATTTCGAAATCGATTGCTTAATGTATATATACAAGAAAATCGACTTTATACCTAAATATAAGATTACGGAAGTCTTCAAAATGTACTGTCGTTATGCCGCCATGGCTTTATATGAACATCAATATGTTAAAGAAGGTTAATTAACTTAAATATGTTAAACTAATGATTTGAGGCATCTCGATACCGATTGCTAAATATGTATTAACCATAAAATCGACTTTATACCTAAATATAAGGTTACGGAATTCTTCCAAATGCACTTCCGTTATACCGTTATGGTTTTATTTTAACTTCAGTTAGTTAAAGAGGGTTTATTAACATAAATATGTTAAACCAGTTATTTGAAGCATTTCGATATCGATTGCTTAATGCATATATACAAGAAAATCGACTTTATACCTAAATATAAGATAACGTAATTCTTCTAAATGCTTTGCCGTTATGCCGTTAAGGCGTTTGTAGACTTCAGAAAGATAAAGAGGGTTAATTAACTTAAATATGTTAAACTAATGATTTGAGGCATTCCGATATCGCTTGCTAAATGAGTATATACAAGAAAATCGACTTTATACCTAAATATAAGAATACGTAATTCTTCTAAATGCTTTGCCGTTATGCAATTAAGGCGTTTGTAGACTTCAGTAAGATAAAGAGGGTTAATTAACTTAAATATGTTAAACTAATGATTTGAGGCATTTCGATATCGATTGCTAAATGTGTATGTACAAGAAAATCGACTTTATACCTAAATATATGATAACGGAATTCTTCTACATGCAGTTATGCCGTTAAGGCGTTTGTAGACTTCAGTAAGATAAAGAGGGTTACTTAACTTAAATATGTTAAACTAATGATTTGAGGCATTTCGATATCGATTGCTAAATGAGTATATATAAGAAAATCGACTTTATACCTAAATAAAAGATTACGTAATTCTTCTAAATGCTTTGCCGTTATGCAATTAAGGCGTTTGTAGACTTCAGTAAGATAAAGAGGGTTACTTAACTTAAATATGTTAAACTAATGATTTGAAGCATTTCGATTTCGATTGCTAAATGAGTATATACAAGAAAATCGACTTTATACCTAAATATATGATAACGGAATTCTTCTACATGCAGTTATGCCGTTAAGGCGTTTGTAGACTTCAGTAAGATAAAGAGGGTTAATTAACTAAAATATGTTAAACTAATGATTTGAGGCATTTCGATATCGATTGCTAAATGAGTATATATAAGAAAATCGACTTTGTACCTAAATATAAGATTACGTAATTCTTCAAAATGCTTTGCCGTTATGCAATTAAGGCGTTTGAAGACTTCAGTAAGATAAAGAAGGTTAATTAACTTAAATATGTTAAACTAATGATTTGAGGCATTTCGACATCGATTGCTAAATGTGTGTGTACAAGAAAATCGACTTTATACCTAAATATATGATAACGGACTTCTTCTACATGCAGTTATGCCGTTAAGGCGTTTGTAGACTTCAGTAAGTTAAAGAGGGTTAATTAACTTAAATATGTTAAGCTAATGATTTGAGGCATTTCGATATCGATTGCTAAATGTGTATGTACAAGAAAATCGACTTTATACCTAAATATATGATAACGGAATTCTTCTACATGCACAGCCGTTATGCCGTTAAGGCGTTTGTAGACTTCAGTAAGATAAAGGGGGTTAATTAACTTAAATATGTTAAACTAATGATTTGAGGCATTTCGATATCGATTGCTAAATATGTATATACAAGAAAATCGACTTTATACCTAAATATAAGGTTACGGAATTCTTCCAATTGCACTTCCGTTATACCGTTATTGATTTATGTTAACTTCAGTTAGTTAAAGAGGGTTTATTAACATAAATATGTTAAACCAGTTATTTGAAACATTTCGATATCGATTGCTTAATGCATATATACAAGAAAATCGACTTTATACCTAAATATAAGATAACGTAATTCTTCTAAATGCTTTGCCGTTATGCCGTTAAGGCGTTTGTAGACTTCATTAAGATAAAGAGGGTTAATTAACTTAAATATGTTAAACTAATGATTTGAGGCATTCCGATATCGCTTGCTAAATGAGTACATACAAGAAAATCGACTTTATAACCCAAATATAAGAATTTCGTAATTCTTCTAAATGCTTTGCCGTTATGCAATTAAGGCGTTTGTAGACTTCAGTAAGATAAAAAGGGTTAATTAACTTAAATATGTTAAACTAATGATTTGAGGCATTTCGATATCGATTGCTAAATGTGTATATACAAGAAAATCGACTTTATACCTAAATATAAGATAACGGAATTCTTCTACAAAAGCAGTTATGCCGTTAAGGCGTTTGTAGACTTCAGTAAGATAAAGAGGAGTTACTTAACTTAAATATGTTAAACTAATGATTTGAGGCATTTCGATATCGATTGCTAAATGAGTATATATAAGAAAATCGACTTTATACCTAAATAAAAGATTACGTAATTCTTCTAAATGCTTTGCCGTTATGCAATTAAGGCGTTTGTAGACTTCAGTAAGATAAAGAGGGTTACTTAACTTAAATATGTTAAACTAATGATTTGAAGCATTTCGATTTCGATTGCTAAATGAGTATATACAAGAAAATCGACTTTATACCTAAATATATGATAACGGAATTCTTCTACATGCAGTTATGCCGTTAAGGCGTTTGTAGACTTCAGTAAGATAAAGAGGGTTAATTAACTAAAATATGTTAAACTAATGATTTGAGGCATTTCGATATCGATTGCTAAATGAGTATATATAAGAAAATCGACTTTGTACCTAAATATAAGATTACGTAATTCTTCAAAATGCTTTGCCGTTATGCAATTAAGGCGTTTGAAGACTTCAGTAAGATAAAGAAGGTTAATTAACTTAAATATGTTAAACTAATGATTTGAGGCATTTCGACATCGATTGCTAAATGTGTGTGTACAAGAAAATCGACTTTATACCTAAATATATGATAACGGACTTCTTCTACATGCAGTTATGCCGTTAAGGCGTTTGTAGACTTCAGTAAGTTAAAGAGGGTTAATTAACTTAAATATGTTAAGCTAATGATTTGAGGCATTTCGATATCGATTGCTAAATGTGTATGTACAAGAAAATCGACTTTATACCTAAATATATGATAACGGAATTCTTCTACATGCACAGCCGTTATGCCGTTAAGGCGTTTGTAGACTTCAGTAAGATAAAGGGGGTTAATTAACTTAAATATGTTAAACTAATGATTTGAGGCATTTCGATATCGATTGCTAAATATGTATATACAAGAAAATCGACTTTATACCTAAATATAAGGTTACGGAATTCTTCCAATTGCACTTCCGTTATACCGTTATTGATTTATGTTAACTTCAGTTAGTTAAAGAGGGTTTATTAACATAAATATGTTAAACCAGTTATTTGAAACATTTCGATATCGATTGCTTAATGCATATATACAAGAAAATCGACTTTATACCTAAATATAAGATAACGTAATTCTTCTAAATGCTTTGCCGTTATGCCGTTAAGGCGTTTGTAGACTTCATTAAGATAAAGAGGGTTAATTAACTTAAATATGTTAAACTAATGATTTGAGGCATTCCGATATCGCTTGCTAAATGAGTACATACAAGAAAATCGACTTTATAACTAAATATAAGATTACGTAATTCTTCTAAATGCTTTGCCGTTATGCAATTAAGGCGTTTGTAGACTTCAGTAAGATAAAAAGGGTTAATTAACTTAAATATGTTAAACTAATGATTTGAGGCATTTCGATATCGATTGCTAAATGTGTATATAGAAGAAAATCGACTTTATACCTAAATATAAGATTTCGGAATTCTTCTACATGAACTGCCGTTATGCCGCCATGGCTTTCTGTTAACTTCAGTGCGTTAAAGAAGCTTTATTAACTTAAATATGTTAAACTAATAATTTGAAGATTTTCGAAATCGATTGCTTAGTGCATATATACAAGAAAATCTTCCTTATACCTAAATATAAGATTACGGAATTCTTCCAAATATACTGTCGTTATGCCGCCATGGCTTTATATGAACTTCAATATGTTAAAGAAG